>JAQGAK010000436.1:0-80405 GCA_034696945.1 Lipothrix lubbocki
AATTGGAGTTATACCACTTTGCATCAATATGATGGTGGTTATACCATCTTGTATTTAAGAATTTTGGAGATATACCATCTTGCACCTCGAGGAGCGATTTGTTTTAATATAGGGAGGATTATTTTGCATGTATGGTGCATACTTTCAGGTAATAAGGTAGTAATAATTTTGACGCTTTCAACTAGTGAATAACGTTTAGTTAATAAAAGAAGTTCATAGATTGTGAATAGAGAAGGTAATTTTTACACATGCTGAACTTGAATATTTAACGATGACAGTTTGAAGTTTAAGTAAATTTAATTTCAATAAATAATCACAGAAAAAGTAACAGAATTATCTGTTTTATATGTTTGGCCAAAAATTATTGTTTGCATCGTAAACAAGATATAGGTACATTTAATATGTAATATTATACTAAATAAAGCTCAGTGTTCCTTGTTTATAGTAGCAGGTATGGAATCGATAATTTACAAGTATTCAATTTGCTTGCAAGCCGCTGACGGTTGTTGAGGCATAACTATAAAGTAAATGAGTTTGCAGTAGTCATGTAGCCGGGGTGTTCGACAAGAAGTATGCAGTGAAAAGTAATTTTATTGACAGCCGGAGAATGTATGTACAAAGGTGAGGCTTAGGAACGTGACAGTGATCGAATTAATAATTGTTATTGGACAATTATGCTACCATTAGAGGCTCATGTTGTTCGACGGTCGGCAGTGTTGTCACTGAAGTGATTACATAGTGGGGGAGGTATATGTAGCTAGGTTAGTGTGCTCAAAGGAGCGGTACTATGGGACTTTTCAACTTAACTGGAAGACTAAGTAACTATAATAGTAATGTTAATGTTACCACTAACGTTAATGGTAATGGACTGGGACGGGGTGCCAAGTGAATGGCAATAGGATGTATAGTTTAATGTGAATGTGCAGCCTCTTCACTTTTACTTTTATTGTTCAATGAATGAATTGCATTTGATGCTCACTTGACTTGCCTTCTCCCACGTTATAACTGCTAATGTTATGAAGTGAGAAACTTGAGTCTAAACTCGTTCAAGAAGTCGTAAAATTACTAATTAAATTATAAAAAAGACCTCTATAGCTTATTATATGCTTTGTGGACCTGGTTTCCCGTGCCTGGAGCCATATTCCCGACTTGACTTAATCTACTACACTAGTCACAAATTCAATTCTGATATTCTTGCTACGTACCACTCGCTCCCGTCCAAACCTCCTCCTTTTGACTATATTTAATAGATCTGATATACGAAGGGTTATATCCAGTCAGGTCTTCTCTCTTACGTAACCAGTATTTAAGTATACCTATTTTACACACACATCGGTCTAATTATTTCATTTTTATGCTCTGCTGATTCTGCATTTTTTTCTATCCTTTTTTGATATAGTCATAAAATTATGCTAGTTGTTCCGGCCCCGGAGTAATCACAGCCGCGATAAAAAATAATCTGGACTGGTTGCAAGTCCCGCATCAAGTGCACAAGTAAGAATTTTCATACAAAACCCTCTCAACTACTAATATTTTGCTTTGCGTTAAAGTATTCCAGTCATATAACTGCTAGAAGATTTTGTAATCTTAGTGGAATTAAAGCTAGCCTAATACAAAATTATATCAATTATTGAATGCTGTCAGGTTGAACATTTGAATTATCAAGTGCATCAACACCACCAGACACCAGATATTACTTCAGACAATAAATGGAAATTAGGATTTCAGTTGCAAGTACCCATCTTTTGCATTTATCAGCTCTTTTCGACTCCACTGCATCTTGAATATTTAAGGAGTCATGCTGGGATAAACTGTTCGAAATTTTGTAATTAACACTTGGTTTGGTGTGCGCTTCATTACAGCGAAGTGTAATGGCATCCACATATGTACATGTGTTTCGTGAAATGTTTTATTACAATTCCGCACGCATCCGGTCTTTAGACTCCGTAGTAATCAAGTAAGTATAATAATGATTTGTAAGTTAATTGTACAATTTTCTCACTTGTTGTCAGCGTTTCATTCATCATGAAACGGCTTTTCAGAGTGATTGACTAATTGGCATGTTTTGGCCCGACGAATGGATTGACGTGAACAGTTTCCCAAGCGGGAGCATATATGAATGTGGAAGTTTGGATTGAACCCCTGTCGGTGTTTATCCTTGTATGAGGCAAATGAAGAGATAAAGTTGCAAGAGATTATCAAGAACTCACGCATCTTTTTGCAATTGTACATAATATGAGGTACGTGTGCACGGTATTGTAGCTGTACTTGTAGTTCGAATAGCTCTCTACAACTTCGCACAATCAAATCATCCATTGGAGCGTATTTTCCAATTTAGATTAGTGTATAGTTTTGTTATGTGTGTATGACTACAAAATTACACTGTTGACTATATTTTTTGAGATTGTGCAAGACTTCCAGTATTATGTACACAAGTGCATCCTAAGGGCTTATTGCTTCCCATCATCATCTTATTCGTGAAAAACGCCTGCCTATCATCATCATAATCACGGATGCATGTCTAGACTCTTGAGAGAATTTGGACCGTACGCATAAAGAGTTTATGTGCTTAGATGGTACCTTTATATAGAATTCAGATGCAGAACTGTAGTGCTAAAATGATTCTATATGCAAAGTTAGGGTATAGTTTATATAGTAGTTGTGCATTCATAATAATCCTTTTACACATAATGTGTTATTCTACACAAAGTTCTAGTTTTTAAACTAGACTACGGTGTACTACATACTTGTGAGGACACTGCTTTTGCTTTTTTATTGACTTTTTTATTACCTATTATAATTCGCTCATCAGTTCCATAGTATGTACTTATTATTACATGCGATGCTATGTATTTACTATTTCAAAGTTTCAACTGTGGCCGTAGTTACTGCATGAATGTGAGCGTATACTACTTGTATTTTGCAAAAGTGGTTTCGTTCCAAAAACTGCGGCCAAGACATTAATCAAAAAATCCTCCAGCACTATAAGTTTGTACCATTTGGTCATGAAAAAGAGGTTTTTATATTTGTACCTTCACCTTATAGAAATATATAGATACATATTATATAGAATCTTATTGGAGATGTAGAAATGCTCTTCATGAGGCCTATAAAGAGATTTCATGGTCATGTGCATACACAGGAAGATTTGATCCAGCATGATGAATAATATGAGTGCTGCTTCAATTTCTACTTGTTGTTCTACATAGGTATGTATACTATAGGTTTCTATCGTGTTCGAATGTTTTACGATGTGGGTAGAAGAAGAGGGACGTTTTTTGACGTTATATGAAATAACACATGTTGTGAATTGTATAATTTTAATTCGAGGTAATTCATAGTGCAATAGTCGCTGTCAAGGCAAAAATGCTTTCCACGCACAAATTCCCCTCAGCCTGCCACTATATATCTTTGAAAAGTGCTGGAAGATAGTAAGAACCAATTACATACAAGAGCAGGGTTGTAGTAATCCACTCTGTAGGTTTCTATTGATACTCCCAAGGATGTGTAAATTATATATATGTACTGTATACTTCAACGATGAGAGAATTCCTTGATGCGGTTTTCTTCCAATGGACGTGATAGAAAAAAGGAATTAAGTTATTTAGTCAACCTGTTATTTCCACTGAGCAGAAAGATGGAGAGAGAGAGAGAGCTAATAGCTTCCATTAATTTTTGCTCTTAGCTTGCACGGCTTCCATGTCCAGCTTTTTAGATGCACACAAACTCTTATTGTGAGAGTGAGTGAAGGATGAAAAATTGCAGCTACTTCCAATTTCCATTGCACGTAAGTTTGATTGAGTCTCTCTCTTAGACTTTTTATTAAATGCCCTGTGGTCACTTCTGCAATTTTTTAGCTGATTATTCCATTCACCTGGTATTCTGACAGATTGTAAAACGTGATGTTGACAAATCGTGAACTGTTCCGTAGTACTTTTTGCCTCAGAAATTAAAAAAAGAATGATTGCCTTTCAGATAGAATTAAATTGCCTGAGAAGAGATTAAACAAGAAGGTTGACTAATCGTAAGCCAGAATTATAAAGAGATACCTACTATTTGGATTAAGCTAGAATTAAAAAGAAGCATATGGCGGATAAGCTAGAATTAAAATAGCATGAGAGCTCTACAAATTCCTTGTTATATTGGCAAGCTCCTCAATAAAGGACCTACCGGCAAGGGTTTACCTTCATTAGATCACTTTTATAGACATGAACATGACAACTAGATTTATCCTTATTTTCAATAAATTTGTCCCTTGAGGCTATAGATGCTTATTCTTTTGAGAGCCTGAGTGGTCTGTCTGGAGCAACGATGACCGCAGCGTGGTGGACGTAGTATGTAGGCGGGAGGATATTGTTTTTTAATACAGTTTTTACAATGCATTATAACATCATCCTTGGTCATCGTCCATAGTTCTATGGACTCGTTTGAGGTGCAATTTATCCTTTTGCGGACAGACATCATTAGCAATGCAAAGTGCGATATAATTTGATCATCGTGACTCTCATGTCCACAAAAGTTCACCTGCTTCGTATTGTTCTCTAATGGGTTTCTAAACTTCACGGTGCGATCTCGTGTACTACAAAGTAATAAACGATTATATTATTGAAGAATAATATGCGAGAGCAAATGAAAATGCACTTGTTGTAAGAAACTGCTTATGTATTTGATCTTCCTGTAAGATGTAATGGATCCTGTAATAAATTTCCAATTCTGCTTAACAACCTTGTTCAGAATATTCATTGAGAAAAATCCACATGAGAGGAGACTAAAAATGAGATGGTGGGAACTTTAGATATTATGCTAGGAAAGACAACTTTTTTCTTCCACCTGCAGAGAGTTCACTGGGAGATGTTCTTATCTTATATATATGCAGTGTTCGCTTCTGCGAACACAGAGGAATTTTTGTTCTGATTGTTGTTATAGAATATTACATACATGGGTTTCAAGTTTTTATTCCTTATATCTAGATACGCTAAATATTTTATTGCTTGCGTAACTTAAATTATTATTACTTAAATGCTACTAATGCCATTACTTCCATGATCGTAATGTTTTTATTTACGCGGTCTTAATTTTATTACTTGAATTATCGTAATGTTTTTATTTATGCGAATTTAATTTTATTACTTGAATTATCCTAATGTTTTTATTTACACAAGCTAAAGTTTATTACTTAAATAGTACTAATTTCGTTGCACGAATAATCTTAATTTTACTGTTTATATGATCCCAATTTTGTTATTTAATAATTTAAACTTGATTACGTTGAACCATTAAATAATTGTATTATAAGCCTAAATAATTGCAATTTTATTTAAATTATGATACCAGCGTTGGAGCTTAATGTTGTTAATGTAATTAATTAATTCAAGTTTGCTTTTCTGATTCACCATTTCTTCAGCACAATGTGTACAACGCAAGCTTAAAAACATCACCCGTGTCGTTAATTAACATCAATCAGTGTCATTACATTCACCATAATAACAATATCGATGACACAAAGCAAGTAACGGTGAACAAAGTTCTTCTCAAATGTAAGTATGTATATAAACGGTACAGAATGAGTCGTAGAGTTTCAAGGTATGTCAGTTTGATGAAGGGATGAATGAGTTTTTGGAATAAGTTTAGGAGGAAATGTATGAGGCGGTGTGGTGAAATACGAGCCCGAGTGGCTGTTAGAAAAGTCCACACTTGACCACTCATCTTTAAGGTTAGTGCTTGATGATATGCAGATGTGCTGACCAATAGGCACGAGGGTAGCCTCAACTCCGCTATACATAAAAGATTGTAATAAGTCTTAACAACAACTTCAGTGATTGTCTGTTTTACTTGTTTCTCTCTCTCCCTCTCTCTCTTTCTCTCTCTCTCTCTAGCATCCTAACTTCATATGTATGTGACTGTATAATCAAGTGGTTTTGGAACTGTTGGATATCTGCAAAGTTTTATGCATTTAAGACGAATGCATGTATATATGTAGTATACAAAGACCCAAGCGAGTAACTAATGCAAGATATTACACTTGCGAGGATGAGACCGTCTTTTTCTTCTTTGTGACTACTACTACAAAAGTCTTTCATGCATATGGATGTTTCCCTGTAGGCTCAATAAGCCTACTGTGTGCATCCTATGGAATGTTGATGATGTGTGCCTCTTTTTCTTAATTCTTCTCTGAGAAGGCTCATGTATTATTATGTGTGTTCGCTCATCCACTCTTATGGTCCATCCAATGTCATTCATTTACCACGTAATTTAGTTCTTAATAATGTTCCTCATTTCTTTCCACCTTTCGTCAACTTGTTTTTGTTACTGGGCTTAATTATGTACCTCGTTACATTCGTTAGATTATGTATTTCTTTAGATTAATGGATTTTCTGGTAGATTTACTGATGTTCAATTCCTTTAGATTACCTGATTTACCTTAGCTGATTTACTGAACATTGATTACCGTTGCGCTATAGATTTATTGATTCTTCACGTGGTTTTAGAGTATTTGTTAATTCCCTATTTTGCCAGTTTTACTTCAGCTTCTAAGTTTTGCAAACTTTGAAATGTAAAAACTTTAGAGTTCAATGGAATTTGTAATTTACTAAAGAATTGTTAAATTATTGAATCCATATAATACATTATTCTATTCTACAGAAAATGTGAAATGAGCAACAAATTTAATTTCCAAACCTTCCCCTACTTTCTTTAGAGTGAGGAACTCCAAAAATACACTACATGTAAACGCTAAATATATGCATCACTCGAGTGTTAGCATCCGTTTGTTTTAAGAAATGTTTAAAAAATACAGCAGTAGCGCTAATTACAAGTCTGAACGAAGCATAATGCATGCTGGGTATAGTAACGAACTTAAATCTGATGCTAATACTTTTGTTTACCTTCATTAGAATTTTATGGCTTTTTAACGAGATTTTTAGCAAGGAAGGCATGACGTGAGTGCAGTTCTTTCCCTTGTTACCAACCACATTCGCTGAAATCTTCGTCCTGGCCTACAGAGTATTTACAAGCATGTAAGGACTTGTTGTGAATATTCTTTACTTGAACTATGAGCTACTATTTTAAATATTCAGTTGTGCTATTGATCACAGGGGCGGTTTAAATAGTTTTCGTGTCTTGATCTCAGATACGATATTTTAAATACTCTTGATCCCGAGAATGTATGTAACTGCTGATCCTCAAAAAGTTACTACTTTAAATATTAGGGATCGAGATAAAGTGATTTTTTAAAGCGTTCAGCAATATTTAACGTATTTTAAAATATTCTCCTCTTGATCCCAGTTACTACTTTTAAATATATTCGCCTCCTGATCTCAGTTACTATATTTGAACTTGTTCTCATTTCTTATGTTGTTGCTCTCTCAACAATAATATTCATGTGTATGCATGTTCTGAGATTCCTACACATTGGCCTCCTCATATCCCTGACTTGTACCAGATTCCTGTTTGAATATTCAGCATGGGCAGGGAATATTAAGAGTGCAAGTACATGCAATTGAATGCACTTGATCCTCCTAATACATCGACCGTTCACGTTACGTTTGGGGATTTAAAATGCGAAAAAAAATCTTGGGAAATATCTATGCGGGGCTGATGTGAGCGTGTCAAATCTCCCATTTGATTCTCTGTAGTCTTACAGCTGAGATGCCTTTTTGTCATAAATCAAGGGGAACATATTAGGCAATATAAGTATGAGAAAGAAATAAGAGTTGTTGCAAAGGATGAGGGACATACAGATTGTAATGGAACTTTAAAACTCTGGACGTGAGTGAAGTTACGCCAAAAAAGGGGAGCCTGGACTCCACTATAGCAAAACTAATGCGGCTTTAGATTTAGGAAGGAGATCAAGAAGACCGTGTACATTATACAATGTATAAAAAGGTGCATATGTGATGAAGATGCGTACGACTGGAATATTTCCACACGTTATAGAAGCTTCTACTGTGCTGTATACATAAACTCAAATACTATCACGTGTACATATACAACACAACCATCATAACATTTGCAGTAGATTTATTGGACTATGACTATATGGTAGCAGGCGTAAGGGAAATGCAAGGATGAGCTCGTTTGTAGTTGTAAGATGTAGAGTACAGAAACTATCCTCTATAAACTTGATTGCGGTTGTTTCAGTTAGGGTGATATGAGAAACGTTGGTCTAGTAGTAATATGCAGGAATTTATGTTGGCGACATATAGTATTTACGCACACATGCTACATATTATTCCCAGTCGTGCACAGCACACGCATGTATCAACATTCCTTTGCTTGTTGCATTTGCATTGTTTAAGTATTTCGAGGAGATACTTCTGCACTATGTGGAGTGCACTATGTGCAAGTAAGCTAGGTTATTCACTATACTCCGTATGGTTTGCAGTGAAATAGACACTCTCCTTAAAAATATAGATGCTTTTTGGAAGTATGTATCGGTAGCCTTGTGTGCTAGAAGCTTAAGAAAGAAGTGATGTGAGTGTAGGAATAAGGGAAGAAGAAGGTTGGAAAATTCAGATTGATACTGAAATTCTCATGAATTCACAGGAAAATTGGAAATGTCACGAGTCGTTATGGAGCTACTTGATAACGCTTGATTTATTTCCAAAGCCCACTCCTTGACTTGCAAGGGCTTTTGTTTTGCTAATTTGATGCTAAATTTTCTTCTTCTCCGAAAGTCTTGTAGACTATATGCTGCGCTTTATAGGATGATACTAGAACTGTACAGGATGTACAGTGTCTCTTCTATAAAGGAGACTGTTATATTCAGTGCAGGATGTGTGCCTGGACCTTTTGGAATAGGAAGCAATGCATAGATAATAGGAAGCGGAGACTTATTCTGGAGAGAGAACCAACTCCAACTTTGTATTTATTAGGAGGAAGGAATAAGAGCCAAAAAGTAAATCGGATCTGGCGATATTCACGATTCCACGGCCCGCACAGTCTTTCTCACTAGTATTTTGGCTATGTATAAGGGAATGAGAGCAGAATTTACGACGGGTCGATATTATTTTTCCCTATACTTTATAACACTTTATATGTACAGGCTGAGCATTAGAAACTACTTGGGGTGTAGCGTAAGAGCGGATTACTTCACAAGGTATAACATGAATTTAGCTTAAGCCTTTCCTCTTTTGGTGGTTTCTTCGAACAATCTTTCATTATCCGGGCCTTTCTTGTATACTCGAAGATTTATCCGAGCCTTTGCTATATGTTTGAACATCCATCCAAAAGCTTTTCGTGTAAGTTTGGGCATCTTTTGAGCCTTTCGTGTAGGTTTAAGTATCTATACCAACCTTTGGTGTATGTTTCAGCATCTATACGAGCTCTTCTTGTATGGTTAAGTATCTATCCAAGCCTTACGTGTGTATTTAAGCAGCAATTTGCTATATACTTCTGAAAGATATGAGAGCTTTTCTGATGTGAATCTAAGCCTCTCATATACTTACACATTCAAAGATATTTTCATACTATAACACTACTTGTGTGAATGCAACTTGGTGCTTTTTGTACGAATCACCAAGTAAACAAGAGCATAAGAATTTCCATAAAGTTATATACTAGTGTACTAATACTGAGGAATGGCCCTTATAGATGCAAACGTACATTCCTAGGGAAACTTATTTGCTTCTCTCTCTACCTCGCTCTGTCTTCATCTTCATCCCTGTATATTTTGTCTTGTGAAAAAAAAAGTCTGAGTCTCAAATTATGATTCATTGTGTGACAGGCTGAGAGGTGGAAATCAGAATTTATGTCTTTTATTCGTGGCTTTCACACACTACAGTAGACACACGGGAGAGAGAAAGAAAAATCCGACATTCTAAATCATCTCCGCTCGTACTTTACTGTATTTGCAATCCTGGCAGAAGCTTTTGCTTGTTCCTATGGTCATGACTCCGTATATTCTTAAGCTTGCAACTTTTCAGTACGTACAAGGTTTGGAAGGAACGAACTCGAATCTGTTGGTTCGTTTTTCATTTTTTTTATTCTATACCTTACAGTTTTTTGCCGCTTTTACCAAATCGGGCAGAAATTCTGGAGCGACAGGGAGTTATTAAGACTGTATACTACTAGTTCTGTATAGATGTGCTTATGGTCGAACCGAATTAATGAGACAGCTTGACAATAATTCTTACCTTTCATTAAGATCCGACTCAAATTCCAGATTAAATTTTTTTTAAAAGACTATTTTTTAACACCCACACCTTTTATGTGCACTTATTTTTTTTTGTAATGATAACAGGATCTTGATCCTAACACCTTTGCACTATCACTTTGAAATACCGCGACTAAGGTGAGATTTCCTTTCCTGACTTAATCTTCGTAAAATTATTATTAAATGTACTAATTAGAATCTTTTGTTTGCAACCACATTATATTAATTATTTGGTATGTGAACAAATGCAGAAAATAATTTCGTATTTTTTTCAATTTTGTCTAAAATACTAACCAGAATAAAAAATACTATAGAAATCCACTGTACTTGTCGGTCAAGACGATCCAGCAACACTGACATTCATGCCAACTGTACAATGTCGTCCTGACCTAATAAATCTAAAAAGGGTGTTTATATTTTATTACTCGGTTTTACAATCCATTCCCGATTTTATTGTTGTCTTAAAAATAGGCATCGTCATCCATCCGACGCTGGTTTCTTCACCTAAAATAAACGAACTATGTATAAGCACATAAAGTGTAGATAGTATTAGTAACTTACGCATCCTCTCGCATAGCTGGCCACCTTCAACTGCAATAAAAAAAGATAAAAAAGCAAATAAAGGATTTCTGCCTTGATTTTTTAGCTTTTAAAAAAGCTCATCTTCACAAAAGGATAGCGTTATTTTTATAACTGCATCTTCGGAAGTACGACAGTCTTAAAAGTGGATCCTTAATACAAAGAATGAAAACTGCATCTCCAACAATGGTCCAGTTACAGTTGTATGTATGTACAGTGCGATGGTTACAGTTGTATTTTTGGATCCTTACTTTTTAAAACCTCGGACAATATCCACGAGAGATTGACAGGCAGCAGGAGACAAGGTCAGGATGCAATAAATGTGAATACAATACCGAACCTTTTTTTAACTCGACTTTTTTAAAGATTTTATGACTCCACTTGTATCCCATCGGATGGCCTTCAGGTTACGTCCAGTTAAGTTTTTGTACGTTAGATTTTGCTGAACTTGACCTGCATTCGAAGATTACATAACATTCGGAACGGGACTTAGTATGTACATGTTGGGACTCTAAGGGATTCTTAAAATACGCCGTCTGTTGGCTTAAAATAGTCCTAGAAGGTTTAAGCCCTACTAAAAGTGGAGTGCCTCCTCCTTCGTTGGCTGGATCCTTTGTGTGTATGTGTGTGTCGAACGGGCCCTTGATCCCTCGGTAATAAAAATGACAGGGGAGTTCCCCTAGTGATACCTACTTGGAGGCCGCCATCATGAATTTCTGACATGAGCGGCTCTTTTTTATACACTACAAAGTATCTATTTTTGTATACTTTATATAATATTGTGATACTAATTTTAACTATTTTGGCTATTTTTGGAATCGAATTTAATTTCCATGTTAAAGTTTGAAATTCTTCAATCATTTGTTGTTCCTGTGGCTAAATAATTATTGTGATCATTTATGTATTCACTTAATATCTATTAACTGTGATACTTTACTCTGATTTTGATTTACAAAAATAGGTGCGTGTACAAATTTTCCTATAAAGGACAAAGTTTTAGTTCAAATGACATAGACGAAACAGCGGTTTACTTCAGCATTCCAGGTTGGTATGATTTAGTTAAATAATAAAAATTGTCACAAATAACTGCAATTTTCAATTTTCACAAAGGCTAAGATACTATGAAGTCTCGGATTTTAAAAAGAAATGCTACTATTTTTACATGATTTTCTATGAATTTCGAAACATTTTTATATGTATTCATGTATTTTACACTACGGTAAAGAATTTTAACGAGTTTTATTAAAATACCAATGAATTTTCATTGATTTTCAATAAATTGCATTGATTTTTAATTATTTTTAATTGACTTCAAAGGATTTTGAATGGATACGAAAGAATTTCTATATTATGTAGATATCAATTGTAAAGTCTTTAGAGAACTACAAAATAAAAAGTGATTTAATGTTAGAAATAATGAACGATTATTGCAAAGTAGGAACCATTCAGAAGTATAACTAATAGCAATGTAATTTATATAGAAAAAGCTATCACTTCTCGTGCATAAATTAGCTTTTGTTCGGGATAACATTTTGTAGGAAGAATCACAAAGTTTTAAGAGCCGGGATTGAAGTCGTTCGTTTAAAAGATCCTCTCATCGTCTCTATAAAGGCTGGTTCCATTGGTGGTCGGAATATAATGAATTCCAGGGAAGACTGTCACCTGCGAGGATTAATTAGAATGGAAAATTAAAATCGAATTTCATTCTTTGCCGAAAAGATATGGGGTGTGACTTATAAGGAATGAGTGTCTGGAAGTGCATTGTTCCTGGAATGTGTGTGTGTGTGTGAGGTGGTAGAAGGAATAAGTATCCAAAGAGATTTTCTAATATAAATTACTTTAGATATGGCGGAAAGGAAGGACTTATCTACTTCGTATGCAGTGTGTAAGATGTGGGCGTCTTGTTCCATACTATATAGCTCTTCTTCTCGCTCCGTAAGAAATTCTTGCTCTTCCAGCAGCCATTTTTCATTGGCTTCCCATCAGGAGGACCTTGCTAAAAGCTCGGGTCTTCTCTTTCTTCTTCTTCCTTCCTTCTGGGTCTCTTGGGTTATAGTGCTGCTGCTGAGGATAATGAAAAGTAGACGAGGGAAGATTTGCAGTCACACCAGTCGAATCGGTCCTAGCCATCTGATTTAAGTTTCCATTCTTCGTTTATCTTTTCCATATATACCTTCCTTCTTCCTCTCTAACTCTTCTAATGTACGGGCTTCCGCTTTTGAAACCTCTTTGTTTACTCAGTCCTCCTCGTTAATTATGGTCCTTGAAGTAGGGTGGAACACTGTTATTAAAATTTTTTTTAAAAAATCATAGTTATTAAAATCATTTTTTATTAAAGGCATATTATATAATTTCTCGACGTATAATCCCATAGATAAATTTTGTCTTAAAATATTTTTTAAAGTCCTACAATTAAATTATCTATATACGTCCTATTTTTATTGCTTGTTAGTTCCATGGAATATTTATTTAAATTAATGTTAAAGTACGCAAGTATTTGGAGCAGCACATTTACATTGCACGGATGATGTTTACACATGTAAATATTAGGAGGATGAGGAAGCTATGGGAGTTTTTAATTTAAAAATGTGAAATATTCCAATTTACATGGTAAAAATTAAGGAGTTGCTAGAAGGTGTATGGGACTAGGAAGGACTGGCTGATTGTAGTTGTTACAGGAACGCATGCTCTTATTGCCATTCGGTGGAATTAAAATGACTGCAATAAATCCCGGACACATAGTTAATTTCCCGATGCCAGCAAAAGCCCCATTATTAAGCACATGTTTGCATTTACGCACTCGAGTGCAGTGTCTAATAAGAAATTTAAACATTTACATGCTGGCCTGCTTATAAGTAAACCTTGCTCCTTGCCTTGGAAACTTATTACAGATCTTTTATATACATATAATTGTACCAAACTTGTATTACAACAACGGGCAGAGTCAATGTTTAAAAGTTTTCTTTTATAAACTAGTCTAGATGTATGTGTGTGTGTGTATGTGTATTACATATAATCGTTGCTCTCGGTAGTCGGTTCGCTTGCGAAATACAGAAGCGGAGCTTAGAACTAAGGAGTTTGTTTAGACCAGACCATAAATAAGTAGTTAAGAAACAAACTAGAAAAGTAAGTTAGTATATTATCCTGGCTATAGTTGTAAATTACTGTATCTTAAGAAAATTGTCCGTTTCCCTCCCATATCTGCATATGTGCTCATACTTGTGCAACAGTAGTTTAGCACGAGTATTTAACATATATACCAGTAGTGAATGGGTGAAGGTAAATTATTCTGCAGCCTTAGATATATTCATACGAGAAAGGTCATAAGGAATCAGAAGATAGGTGAATTCTTTTACATATCACCTCTTTCTAGCTGTATATCCAAGTAATTGTAACTCTCATGTGCACATGCATATCTGTACCTATGTGTGTATATATCCATGGAAGGTCTACCAGACAGTGAAAGCATGGCAGGAACGTAATTAACCTCGGCAGAAAAATTATGAGTGTCTAGGAGTTCTTTCCTTTCTCTCCGTATCTTTTTCCCTTTTCCGTCCGTATATTTCCTCCTCTCGGGTTCTCCGTTGAAACGCACAACTACCCGTTTTTCATTCCATAAACACACTGTGTGCTCGCAGTCACTGCAAGATACCCGGAATTTATCGATGTGCTGTAGTAGTTTCTCTGTGGAGTTCATATAATAGTACTTTTTCAATTCTATTTACCTTAAAATGTGTGACCTTTAAAATAACAACTTTTCAAAAATAATCCTTTTCTAAAATAAAATAATCTCTGTGTATCAAATTTACAATTGGTTTTTATTTCAAGGTTGGATTCCGTTAGTAGAGTCGGGATTGAGCAAGCATTTGTATGATTTTACAGTTTGATTTGGTTGGGCTGAGCCAGTTTAGTATTCTGTTAGTTTCAGCCAAGCTTAATTACACATACACAGGTCATTATTTATTAATAATAATAATGCTAGATCGGAAGTTCAACCTTTCGTGACCAAGACTGTTAGGGTGATTTAGAATTTTTTTCTCTCATATATGTTTTCCTTGGATTTAACTACTGGGTTACGCTCAGATTATTCTACCAGGATTTCTCAGCTCACATGGGAGAACTTACTTATTGAGTTCTAAGATCTACATAGACTATAAACTACAGATATATCCTTTGCTATGGAGTTTTCTTTTTCTACACCTATTGTGTATACATGGGAACATTTGAGGCGTGTCTAATTTTGCGATTTAAGAAGTTAACTTCTCTCCGGTCCATTGGCCTTTGTTCAGGTAACCATATCTTGGATTTAGTGTATTTATGTATGTAGTCCAAGAACAATGGATTAATTCGGGAGATAAAGAGGAATTGAGAATCGATGATGAACAAAGCATTCGACGATGGATAGGTTTTAATTATTCCAAATAGCATAATATATACTTGTATACTTGCAATTAGAAAACCCGGAAATTCGACAGCATTTTAATTTATACATTGCAATATAAAACTGAGACGGCTCAGCTTTCAAAACTGTAAAGCACTGACGATGAGCATAAAAAGGCTGTGGAAGCTTAAAGTCCCCAAGTCTAAGCGGATTTGGGAGTTAAAGAATGTGGACGGTGGAATCCACGGTCGTCCTTCCCGGGTGAATTAAAGTTGACTTGGAAGGGCTGTGAGGATGGATGAAGAGGAAGGAGAAAGATAGCAGTTTTACGTGATCTTTGCTCTTAATGGCTGACTTATATTGCATTACATTACATGGAAGCTGGAACGCTTGTGTATGTAGTTTGTAAGGTATTACCCTATGGCGTGTGCATTAATATTTGGAGGGAAGAGGAAGAAGAATAGTTATAAGTACGTTAGAAGATGCTCAATCGAAGAGGCAACAGAGAGTGAGATTGCATGCAGGGGTGCTTCCACAACAGTTCCCACCTCACTCACTGTTGTTAGTGTACCAAAGATTTGATACATATGCTGATGATGATAATAGTCCCTACGTTATTGTGTATAAGTGTGACTTCCTATATACTTGTATCACCCATAGATCTGTACAATTATAGTATCTATCTACCCCATGCAGCCTTGAATGGAACCTCTTTAACTTGTTCCTTTTTATATATGCCATTTATGGGCGGCGTGGTTTCCGCCTCCCCTATCCCTCATTGCTTGTTTTTATTTAAATTATGTGATTTCTATGGCTCAATTAAACTTTTATTTTATTCCATTTGTTTATAGCAATTTTTTATTAAGTAGTTGCAGCCTCCTTTAATGCTCTTTGAATCCGTTCCTTGGCTTAAACATTTCATACTACTACCACCAACGGGTGTCAAATGACTCGGTGATAGTGAGTACACATTGGGCAAGGCTGGCAAGAGTGCTTCTATGGCGTGATTGTAATTAATTTCCACCTCGTTACTACCTCATGTATATAATCCTAAGTATGTTTCAAGTGAATTACTTCCGTTTGTACTTATGCTTCCTTCATCTTTTTTAGGCTTTCCTGGATTTACTGTTACTCAGTCAGTGTTTACTCCTACAGGTTTGGAAGTTTGTCACGTACGTACATGAACGTCAATGGTCGGTATACTTGAATGGTCGACAACTTCTAAACAGTTAGATTTAGCTTCATTGCTTTTTTACATCACGGATTTATGATCAATTTACCGTACATGCATTTAAAGTTAAGTACAAATATAGGTACTACAAGCTTCCTCATACTGAATGTAGTTTAAAAAGATGAGCTAACTCATACTTATGATAGCCTTAATTATGTGGAATTCAAAGAAGTCCAGTAGGACTTTAAGGTGTTTCTTCTTGTTCCGCTCTGGATGTGCATGTATGCATGTACAAGCGTCGCTGGAACCAATGACTATAGACGCTGTAAAGCTGAAGCAAAGAAGGTTGGTTCATTGGTTAGTATAGGAGAAGAGCTATTATGGCTGGTAGCTTGTGAGTGTGTGTGTGCATGTGGGTTCTTTTACTCTTGTGAGAGAGTGGAAGAGTTTTGGAGATGGTCCACCGATCAATGCTTCTAGCTGCCTCCACTTCTGGCTGCGCATGGCCTGAGAAAATTTTTGACTGATTTATTTCCCCAACTTTATATCAAGCTCCTATCCTTAATGCATGGGTATGCGTAGGTATATTATGTACTAGACGGCCTGGGCATTGGCAAGGGATTTATTTCATTCCTAAATTTCTCTTTCTCTGGTGAATTTTCCAGTGTGACGATATTTTATAACGTCCTCTCTCTTCCTTCATGGTCTCAAAATCATTTATGATATGCGGGTTATTTATTTTGTCAATATTTTATTGGACTTGGAAATTAGCATGGTCTGTTTCTGGGTTGGTTGGTGGCTCTTCATGTCAACAACCGTACTTGCAATATTTATGACTATATCCGAAAATTTTATTTAATACGATTTAAGTTTAAAACATTTAAAGTCTTTAAGATTTAAAGTTTTAAATATTACTTTAATTTAGCATTGTTGTTTAGGATTGAAGTTATTCAAAATCAGTTTATCAACCCTTAGTTATTTAATTATATCAATTGACTCTCATCGTCGTAAATAAAGAGAAATACATATTATAACTCGGAAGTTTGACTGTTCAACTTTGGAAAAAATATGTGGAAAATTAGGTTGAGAGTGATAAGCCATATATATGAGAGAAGATACTTGAGACAAGTTGGAGCATTGAAACTATTTGAAACAAAAGAAGAAGAAGATTCAGAGTAGTGGAGGATTGCTTTTTTGGGAGGATATCGGAGAAAGGCCTCCTCATTGTGACATGGCGCCTTGAAAACTGTCCTAATGGACTCGACTAAGGGCTGACGTTTTGATAGCTCCAGCAACTTTAGATAGTTATCATCCATGTTTCACTTGGAAACTCGGACAGATTTATACATGAGTCGGACCATTTTAGTTTCATCTTTACTTTGCTATTTTATGACCAAAGATATGTGCTCTTACTCTCTTCCCAGCACACACACACGACAAGATCTACTATGGTAGGGTGTACATCTATAATTTTCCAAGTCCAGACTTTTTTCCAAAAACGTATATTTCAGCAAGTGTATTTATACGGGAGGATATCTTGTGTGTGAGTGGACAATAGCAAATCCACGACGCGTGGAAGGTACGGTCGGTTGTAGTTACGTGAGCTTTTGTTAAGTTTTGGAAGTTGTGTTGATGTATAGCGGGTTCACAGAATAGTATTTTGTACTGATATGTACTACACACATAACATGGGGATGTACAACGGTTATTTCTACTTTTTAGATAATTTTGCACTGGCTGTGTATCAGTGTAAAGAAGGTTATATTTGGTGTAAATGCAAGTTCTATATAAAGGTACATTTGAGAGTTTCTACACCAAGTTTGTTTATATATCCATGCTTGTTGTAAATAGTGTTTTTGGTATACAAATACAGGCTTGAATATCCCGAGTGCATAAAGCGCTTTAGGAGGTTCGAGGTGTATGAATATCCTGACATGATTTGGGTTTCGTGCAGAATGGATGGCGGCGACCGAAGGCGACTTTTGCCTGGTTGCCTCCAAATCTAAATTTCCGGACCAAGTGTATCCAGGAACATTGTGTATGGTGTATTGCGACTTCTCATAATTCACTCTGTTGTATTTTAGAACGTGCTATATATGCCGACAAGTAAAGTACAAAACTTAGCTCTCTCTCTCTCTCTCTCTCACTTCTCTCTACTGTCTGCTTCACAAAGTTTTGGGTAGTTTCCATAGGTCTTCGTCAGCAGTTTACCTAATGTTATTCAAATACATTTCTAGTATAATATCGTACTTTCATCAACTTTAAGTTCTTTACAGTTATCCCTCCTGATTATTTATGCACTAAAGAATTCACAAGGTTTCTGTAAAAATACGTAGATTTACCCCTTTTTTAAATCCTTTAAAATTTTTGGTTATTTTCATTTTAAAAGTTGTGTTCACACTTTTGTGTGCTTCTCCGCACATGACTTGCACATGGAATTTTCATTTTTTACACCACAAATTTGCTTAAGGTCGCAGTCAACAACGTTAAGGAATTTTTACTCCGACAGTACAAAACATGGGATATCTCTGTGTAATCTAGCTGAAAGTCTACATCTATAGTATAAGTATAGGCATCAGCCAGAGTACAAAGAAGTTGGCTTTTTGTATTTTCCGCTTGTGTATATTGATATTCACGCCTATATAGATTGAATTAATACATCTACGGGCACGAACATGACTGGAACTTGTGTGTTTTGTTTGTATTTTGTCCTCCTCGTAGCTATTTGCAAATGCGTAAGTACATATTTGCAATGCATGAGTGTCTATGTACATACATGGATATTTACAATGCATACATCTCTTGGTTTATGATGAAAGGTGTAGGAAGGATATGCTTGGAGCAGCAGGGTGCAGGAAAAAGGGGTTTGTTGTGTGAGTCAAGCAATTTCCTCCAATTCTCGCCTGTCCTCCAAAAATTGCTTTGGAATCAAAATTCTCGTCGCATAAATAAACTACACAGCAATATTGCACTGCATGGTATCTCCAGCCAATCTGGCTGTTCTGTTGTTGTGGCGTTTAGAAGATATGACGATGTTAGAGCTTACACCATATTATATTCCTCTCCGTTTGAAGAAGTATATTATCACTGTTTCTATTTTCTTTCCCTTTTTCGAAAATCACTGACATTGTATGGTAAAGTATATTGTGGTAAAGTAAATATATGCGTATTTGGGCTTAGTTTTTATTGGAAGTGTTAAGCCTCGCTCAACGTATTCGGTGTAAAGTATCTTTTTCCCATGCGGAGTGCAAGATCTGGATAAATTTGGTTCATATGGAAGTTCACTAACACTATAATGTAGTATCACAAAAATATGTAACAAAAAAAGTTTGCTTCTACAATGTTTTAAAATGTGTAGGAGTTATTGCGGTGTTGGGGATAAAAAGGAGATTCCAAGTTTTGTAGTTTGTAGGTTTGGTGCGGTGTTAAGAGTGGTTGGTGGATATGTGGAAAGGTGCAAATTACTTGGAAGATGATGATGATGCTATCTTTAAGGAGAAGGTTATATTTTGGAGAGCCATTCAAGTGATGATAGTTGGGCCTTATGGAATAGACTTAATCTCAGGATTGCAGTTAACAAGGTTGTCTAACGAGAAAATCAAATGCAGTCTGTCTCACCTCAAGGGCTCTTGAGTTGTACCAAATGGGTCATATCGATGGTGGCTCAACATAAAAATCGCCAAGAGTTTTTACACATGCACTCACTTCTCCCGCCTTTAATGTCTATTCCCTGCTGGATCAACTGTCGTAACTATAAAAAACTTTGCGTCTCTACTTCCTTTCTTTTTTCCAAGAGTGAAATTGGAATACAAGGAAATATGCTACGAGAAATTGCCAGGAAATTGTTGCTATGCTTTTCACACATGAATTTCAACAACTCATGTGGTCGTTCAATTTAATTTTTGTGGCGCACTTTCAATTCACATTCAGGCAACTTTGAGTTGGATGTGTTTTTACTGTACGCCGCATTAGCCTTTTTAATAGGAATTTATTACTAAAATTAGCTTTAATTAATTAGAAAATTGAATTTAATTGGAATTTAAATAATAGACGGGGGCCGCTCAAAAACGAAATAGAAAAACACGTGGGTATCAAATATTGGTATGAATTGTCAAATACAGGGAATCCTTACCGAAGGACTTCTATTGAGCTCAAAGATTTTTGTGGTGATGCAAGAATATTTTGTTTCCATAGCTTTATTTCTGCACAGAAAGAGAGAGAGAGAGAGAGAGATAGACGAGAAGGATGTAAAGAGCGAAAGGATTTTTCATGATATAAACTGTCCTATCTCTAATGTAATATTCCGGTCTTCCTACACACGTGTAATAAATCATCGGACTCTGAGTCGGAGGGCGCCATGAGGAGAAAAATGGTCTCCTGCCTCTACACAGAATGAGTGTATATCTATGTGTACATGTACACTTGTATGTGCAGTGGAGTATATAAACCCTGTATTGTACATGTTTCAGTGAATTTATATAATGGAAGGCGCAGGGAATATATTCACATTGTGTGTGTGTTTTGTGTGTGTGAGCATGTGTAGATCCATAAAGCACACTATGGGCCGTGTATATTTATAGTACATAGAGTTTTGGCACAGTGTTATGCATGTGTTGTGAGTATAGATTTTGTAATATGTGGAATAGGAATTTATAGACATTTATCTACATACAAGAAAATGCTACCATATGCAGGAGCATTTGTCTTGTATTATTTCAGATGAGAAGACATTCGTCGTTCTTTCTCTCACACCAAAAAGTAATGCTTGAGGAAATCAGCATAGAGGACCAGAGAACAATAAAACTTTATTATGTTCTCTTTTTTCATCAGCGGCAGTAGAAGCAGCAGCAGCAGCAGTTGGGTTTATACATATGCCATGGCTAATACATGTTATATACTTATATAATACGTTTGCTGCATATAGCGGTATCAAGTCAATAATAAGAAAAAAGCCCGGCGTACTTTACCATAGGATTATCAGTTTGTTAAGTATATGGCAGGCGTAGGAGGAGCTGTTCGCTGGCCTAACGTTTTATCTATTGTAACTACTAAATATATAATACATAACGTTCTCTATTCTGAAACTTAATGTACTTATGCCTAAGACATATTACAGCATTCTACACATTGTTGTAACTATAAAGATATTGCAAAGAATTCTCTATACTGTAGCCATTTATTTGGCAGAGCCATTCCTGTACTTATATGAACATAGTGTGTATGGCATGCCGTTGAACATACCGTTTGGTATTATATTACACGCATAATATAACGACTGCATGAGTGCAGGAACCTGGTGGTGGAATAAAACTAGTAGAGAGGGATGAGAGAAAAAAAGTCGAGGAAAAAATGTAATTTGCAAATGTAAAAAGTTTTTTGTCTATTGCCTTAAAAGAGTAATCACATATATTTTTCTAATGGACCTTACAATAGTAGTTGGTACGGTGTACAATGCATATAAATCAATATCACAAGTACTGGACAATACATTAGGAGCACAATACAGCTCCGTATATCTTCAGCAAGACTTGCATTGTAGGCATGTAGAAATATATTGGTTTAATAATTAGACTGAAATGCTTATGGACGCTCAATGTGTGGTTTCCTATGTATAACTTGGAACTTAAAGAGTATAGGAAGGATACTGAAGGAAGAAAGGGGGTGAATACGTAAAGAAGCCATAATAATCGAATGGAGTTAAGTAAGTCCTATAGGTTAAATTCAATTCTGATATTGAAACCAATTGTCATTTATGTATTCAAATACATTGATATTTATTCTCCTTCATGAAAGAGACTCGTATCCAATTTTTTGGGTTGCATAAAAGTAACAAGCCATGTACTGTGGCAAGGAGTGAGTTCTGATGTTGCATATTTACACTTGTGTTCCTTATTGTTGAGTTTAGTTTCAGGTCTTCTAATGCAAGTTAATACTGCATGGGCTGGTTGTATATACCAAGGAGAGACCTATCGAACTAGATTCATTTCATTTGGGAGGGAAAAGCGGTCGAGGATGGTAGTTTGAAAACCGTAGTGAAGGCATATGGGTGGTTTCCTATTTTCCCTTTGACTCCCATAAGAATAACAATGATTGCAATCTTTACTCAAGTGACTTTGTTGGCTCTTGTCGAATTTTCATGCCTTTTACTTTATACATGTAGCTTCAACTTGATACTTTTCGTTTATTTTTTCCATGCATGTATTTTTGAACGATCAAGTTTGCGATGCTACCACATATATATAAATACTCTATGAGTATCTGTATGGGGGAGAAAAATATTTTTACAATGAAGTTATACAGGCAAAACATACTCGACGATAGTATTTACAATGCGTTTATATACGGGGAAAAGTATATGCTAGTTTTTTTTACTACTGTGCGGAAGATTCTGGGAATAAAAAAAATTTGCATGTAAATCGAGGACAGTTGTTTTCGTAGGATTTTAAATTGAGACACTTGTGTATAGTGTGTTAGAGGAAAAGTGTTTAAGAACACATTGAAAGGCTGCACATTACACGGCTGGTTAATTTCCCTTCAGATCCGAATATATAATAAAAATCAGGGATTTATGTAACAAAAACATTTGTTGGATTATTGAGAGAAAAGGTTTAAGATTTAAATACAAAAAGAAAAAAAACTTTATTTATTTTATTCACTTTTATTACAGGATACAACCTATTTAGTTTATATTTGTGGGTTGAACATTGTTTCTTATACATTTGTTGGTTCCAACATTTATTTGTAGTGTTGTGTGCATTTGTTATTTTTGCATTTTATTTTACATTTGTTGGTTTTAGCACAGCAGTTTATATTTGTTGGTTTAGTATTTTTATTTATTCTGATGCTTTTAGTGCGTCAGCTATATAATTTGTCTTTTTATTTTTTTTACTTCTGTCATCCATTTTTTGTGTGTACTATATGTTCCTTCCTCACCGCCTGATTTCCTCTCGGATCTCAATTTAAGAGTCACGGTGGTTGAAATCTCGGTTGTTTACATTTGTTTCGCTTTTGTTTTTATTTACACTATATACATATACATCTAATTGTAAGATGCAAGAGATGTCATTGCCATTTTGCAACTCTTGAAGTCACATTATGTACTTACACATAACTATATACGCATATAGTTACATATATTGTGTATCTCCGCCACGTAACGATAGAGCTATACATAAAGAGACAAGGCCCATATAAAATATTTAAAGACCATTAAAATCCTTTGGAAACAAATGTTTAGCTGACGAGAATGAAGTGTTTAGACGCGTTTAAATGTCCTTGTTGAATTTATCGTCTTCATAAAGTTGCGACAGCAAGAAGAGTTTACACATTGCGATTGTGCATGGTTCGTATAGTATACATGTAAATCTCCATTGTTTCTTTTGTACATTTTATTTCACATGGTTGGTTGTATGCAAAATTTTATTTTTCTCTCCCATTCTTTCCCCAATAAATTCACTTTTTGAATTGAAAATCAACCGGAACAGGAATGTTTGTCTTTTTGGTTAAAATCATATATGTAAGTAGTACGTGAAACTGATATATTTAATGTATTTTCAGCTAAAATACCTGTTTTGATTGGATTTTTAAACATCTTGCACACTGCAGTATCAATTCTTTAGGATATGAAAACAAAAAAAGAAAATTAAATATAATGTCCTTTGGTTTTTCTAATGAATCCATTTGCTTCTCCTCGGAGATAATTTTGTTTTGGCAAAAACATTTTCCTGAAGAAGATTCTTCTTGTTAGAAAGTTTCTTGAGTCAGGAGAAGTTTGTTACTTATTGCACAGCAAAGAGTGTAGTCTCTTAGAGTAAAGAATACAGTTTCTTAAGGAGGAGGAGAGTCGCTTCTTTTAAGATGAGATCTATGTGTGTAGCTTTTTGACTGTAAGGAAAAGAGCGACACGTCTCTTCTGCTTTAGCTAAGTTTCCATCCGGTGTGACAGTGGAGAAGAAGAATTACATATATAATGTATTAAAGGGTCCGTCATGCAGTATTTTTAAAAAGAGAGCGAACCCGAAGTTGGCCCGACGGAGTCAGAAAAGTGTGGAGGAATTCTGCATCTTTTTTCATAGCGTCGTCTTCTTTTGAATTCCTCGCATTTTTTAACTTTGGCTAAAGAAACTGCGTAAACGACCTATAGCTGAGCGTCAGTGCATTAGAGTTATACTATTTATATGTAGATGCATATGTATATGTAAGTTTGTAAGTATATAAAATATATATTTGTATTGCATTAATGGCGTATTCTGTTATAAAAGTGTAGATAGTCTCATTCGTTGTTAGCACAGAGGAAGACTTACGTATGTATGTAAAAAAAACATAGAGAGAGAGACTTTTGGATGCTTTCTGGTTCTCTCCCGTCGACGACGGAGAGGAAAAGGAAAGGAAACGCCTTTGCCTTGGTTTTCGTTATGGACGGTTCCTATGGTGTTCCACCAATTGCACTGGGCTTGCGCCTCTATACCCCTTATGCACCTATAGCCGCCAAGACTTATCTCACAGGCTTCAGACTCTCTCTCTACTACTTTAATGTCTTCTATTTAGGAAGGACATACATCAAGATGTTGATACCTCTCTGGCATTATTACTAGACACACACACTCTTCTGTCTCTCTCTCTCTCTCTCTTTCGTTCTGTTGCTGGATACCAACTGTGTATTTGGTGGTGAGTCCTTTGCCTCGGAGCTAAAACTTGTTCCGTTTTGTTACTCTTTAAAAGGTGAGATCTGATGAGATAATAAGGGAAAAAACCTGGACATTAGAGCTTAGTCTTACAACTTCTATAAGCAATGACGAAGTTTTTCACATACGTACACATACTTATACTTATATTAGTAAGGCTATTAAATGTTGTTTTTAAGAGGAAAGAAGATGCCACTTGGATTTGGCTACGTGGAGTCAGCTTGAGAATTTACGGGGCGTTTTATAATTAATATTGCTGGATTAAAAATAGGCTTTTGCGTATTTTTATAGGTCACTTATTTAGTTATTGAATGTAAAGTAGATATTTTAATTATATAATATCAGAATTTTAATAATGGAAACCATCCATTACACTAACACCTTTGGTTATATGCTTACCCCGTGAGCTACATTGTGAAGTGTGAATTCCAGGATTTTATTAGATAAAGATGATTCCAGCTGTGCAGTATCAGTGCTTCAACACTTCATTTTATTAATTTACAAGCCTGGAATTCGTGAACAGAAGGCATTATTAATTTATTTCATGCCTTTGCAATGTATGAACCAGAATGTTAAAAACAGTAATATAAATATTAGAAAAAGTTGTTTAATAGTATCGTCTTTTTTGAAAGATATTGCTTAGAGCGACAATTCTTGGCGATTGATTCCTTGATTTGATTTGTTAAGGAAAATATGCCAAAAATTCTTTGATTGCCAGGTGCAAACCTCGCATTGTTGTGGGTATTTTCGCTTTGGCGCCATTTTTGAAAAAGTGAAAAATGTAGTTTGTTACCACTTATAAATATTACCTAATAAAGCCAAGCATGTAATTTGAATGTTTGTCCGGACTGAAATATGTAACTTCTAAGTAAAAATCATGCGTGTACACATTAAGTATTATTGATTGAATATTATGAGGACCTTCCGTAATTACATGCTTGGTTGATCGGAAGAATTTCTTATGGATCGTCTTGTACCATGAGAGAATAGTACTCTTGTATACTTGTGTATAGTTGGATGTAATTGAAAAATAAATAATAAATAAAAGGTGGTCCTATAGTATGTGATTACATGTGGGGAGATTACAGACTGTTGTTCAGTCTGGGATAAATCATGGTTTTAAAAGGTTGATAGAGTAACATTCAGTGTATCTCTAGCATATAGTGTAGTACATTATACTATAGGGGTAGATATGCTTACTCCACAAAGCTATATGTTAACTGGAAAGTAGTGTGTGCTTTGTAAAATTGTATTTGAATATATGCACTTTGTAATACTTTGATCCTCGTTATTATATTATTATAGATTCCCTAGCTTGGCAAAGCGTGTCAAGAAAGGGGGTGAAGCAGAGTCTCATTATATTATCTCTGTGAGAAGCTACAACGGACAAATATTTATATGACGGCCGATGCATTTCCTAACACTTTAAAAACCATGTTTTACGCAGTTTGATAGTGCTAAAGCGTGTGGCTAATAGCGCTCATATCGTACTTATACACCAGCCTTGAAATATACGTGAACTGTACTGTTGATCCCTATTTAAAATATGCGTGATACATATTCGTCTTCGTTTATGTAAATACGTTATATGTTGTACAGCAACAACATTTATTTTAGATAAACAAGGCTATAATTGTTTGGATTATGGAACAAAAACTACATATTTACTTATAAAAGTATGGTATGGGATCAATAAAAAGCTTAAACATTTATGTATCTCTATATAGCTAAATCGTGAGTTATGAACTTGTAATTTTTCTCTATGTAGCTTAAATATTTCTCGTTTTTACTGCTGTATTCACATACTGGGGACGTAATTTAAATGCACTAAAATTGGTTTTTAAATATACAAAAACTCGTTATCTGTAGAAATGGGAGAAATAAATACGATTATTAGCCTTTTCATGGAAATGTAAATAGAATGCTCGTGCTTCCTTATTTATTGTGAAAATGCAGTAAATACACTGTAATATTAAGTGTAGCTAGTGGAACATGTATAAAACCATACTATGTATTATACAGTGTATATGTTGGGTCTGAAGAAATAAAGCGTGGAACAGAGGTTGCACTTATATTCGATTAGAGGCGTCACAAAGTGTCATCCTAATGAATACGAGGGTCAGGGAGGTCAATTCGATAAGGAAGAGTTGCACCTCCTCATCCTCGACTTGACTTTTTATATACAATCATGCTTCTATATAGCCGCTGCTATATCCCGCATGGTATATACCATAGTATCCACTACCTCTATTCATGATTTCGTAAGCAATCGTGGATCAATAAAATAGGATAAAAGGCTGCTTTACATGGAATTTCTGCTCTTTTCCTTCTTTATTCCACATGTATCTTATTCTGCTGTGTCTATTTTTTATGCTGCAACATGTACACTTGTGTGTGTGTGTCATGTATTTCCCTGTGTGAAGTTTCCTTATAAACGTATATGTCTGTATATTCTATTATTATGTGAAACTATATAAGGTCGTACCATTCGGGAAGCTTAACTTATTGATTCTTTTCTTTTTTCCTCCTGAGGAACGGCTTGAGCAGTTTCTCAAGCCCATTAAATTTTTTACATGCAAGTCTCAGCACACATATAAAATAACCTCGTATGGAAGGGAATATTATAATAGACATGCTATATATTTTAATACCCATTTAATATGGGAAGCTACTAGAATTGTTTTATGGAATTGTAAATATAATAATGAGTGTATATATTTTTTGTATCCATGTATGCACATACGCGGAATAAATAAGATGGAGGATTGACTTTTTTGTGAATAGTTACCTATACCGCTCATTCATAAATTATGTGGTTAATTTGAAATAAAGACACGTAGGAAGAAGTAAGTTTTGTATTTTAAATTGAGGCGTTTGAGAATTTATGGGAAGTGTGTAAGGAGTAAGTCAGTTCATCGGAGTTTGTTTTTCCAATTCGCACACACACACTCTAACATTCCCTCTGATTTTTCTGGAAACAACCGACCAAAAATGCATCTTTAATGTGCGGAGAAATGGTTCCTCCCTGCATTCCACCACCACACACACGCACTTTAATCTTGTTTCTCTCCGCTCCCTCCGTTTTCTTCTTGTTCCGCGGAGGAGCCTTCCTTCCTTCTTTGCGAAGAAGAAGAAGAAAACATCACGTGCGGGAGTTTTAGGCTATGTGTGTATGTTTGAAAAGTTGAGCTTGTGTACTTCGTAGGCATGCTAAAAGGATATGTAAATATACATAGGACTTATTGCTTTTGGGAAGGTTCTTTTTCGGTTTCTACAGCATTGTATGGATATAGAAGGCGTGCATTATAATATAGTTTGAGGCTAAAGGAGTAATGCAAAATGCTCTCTCGCTGAAGTATGAATTCGGAAGGAAATTGTGTGTATGTGTGTGTGGAAATGTATGAGACAAGGAAAAGTCTTGGGGAAGAAGGGTGAAGACCAAGAAGAATAAGGAAAGAAAAGCAGGGAAATTTATTCCATCGACAGACGGCATCTGTTGCCTTGTGCCTCCCCGTTTTACTCGAGTTTTCCTTTGAGTGTGTGTGGAAAACTTTTTCCGATTTCCACCAAATGTTTTCCAAAAAGTTGCTATCTATTATAATGCTACCCTACCCTCGGCAAAGCGTTTTCCTAGCGGACAGTCAGTTGGCGAATTCAACAGTCTTTACTTATAAATTACCGTGCTTTTTTTATTTCTGAGAGGAAATTACAGGAAAATGAGGCATATTTGAGATTTGATTTTGAAGGAGACTCTGGAAATCAGTAAATCCCTGTGGAATTTTAATTCCGGAAATTAAATACTGAAAAAAAATTTAATTCCGGAAATTAAATCTTGCAAAAAAATTAAATTCGTCGCGTAAACCTTTTTGTGTTTATACATATTATATGGAAGTGTTAGTATAAAAAAAGTGTTTTAAAGTCTTATGAATACATTTGAGTCGGTGGTTGAAAAGGTAATTTGATGTTGAATGATATCCCAAAGCTCCAGGAGAATAATAATAATAACATCGGCAATGACGGCGATAACAGTTATCGCTGCTTGTAGTCATGCCCAATGAACGTGTGTAATTTAATGACTGTAGAAAAATTAACTATTTGACTATTCATGCCGGATTTGAATCTTTATTGTGGCTAGGAAGGTGGCACAAACGGTTTGAGAATAGGTTCATAAATGTTTGTAGACACGTTATTAAATTTTTGGTAGGGACGTTGTTTGTGTATATTAAGTTTGGTTGGACCTTCTCGCTACTTTACAGAGCTCCTGACGGATAGTCTTGTCGTGCAGTAAATTCTTGTAATTACAGTGTGTGTGTGTCTTTGCACTGTAACACGCATTCGTGTGCACGCTTTAAATTATTCAAGAGCTTTTATTATGGTATGTTAATACTAATGTATTGCTAGAAGTCAATAATACTTTACATAAGCATTATATATGAAGTCTAATATAGTGTGGATTAAAATTTTTGAGTTTGTTCTTCGTTTTGAATTTAAATGCCAACAGAGAATTTCTGAGAGAAGCTCGTATTTTTTCAAATAAAACATAAAATTTCCCCGGAGAACCGCTAAGAAAAGGGTGTCTTTCCCGAAATTATTGTGTGCTTCTGAATACTTTTATATTCTGAGCTATATCTATAGAATTCGTTGTATGTGTGTGTGTTTAGGTGGGTTGGCTAGCTATCTTTCCCTTGCACACTGGACAACAGACTACAATGTTTGGTGCTGTATACTTATATACATAAGGGATAAGATAGTATAGTGGAGGATGTCTCCAATCGCTCTTGCACTCTCTGTCTAAAAAGGCTGACATTGAAAAACTGCGTGAGACATGGAACACTCTCCTCGTTCTTATTCGCTCCCTCTTCGTTGTTGTCGACAGATAACTTTTTTCTTCTTCTTCTCTCTCGCTTTCGTACTCACTTTCGTATATATATATAAAGTATTCCACACAGAAACAAAACAAGTAATTGAGTATTCAGAACACATAGAACTTCCCGTAGTCCCTTGTCTTATTCCTTTTTTTTCTCTCTCTCTCTCTCACTCTCTGTTTTACCAAAGGGTACGAAAAAGTTTCTTTACCAAATACCAACTATTACGTAGACATGAAATCGTTTAACTTTGTAAACTCCTCATAGACCTGGTGCTCTTGTATGCACTTGGAACAAGTTCACATCCTGCGTGGCACAATTAAACTTGGTTGTTCCACTGTTTTCCTATCCTACTTGTTCGCTGTTTATTTCTCTCAGTCAGTCATTCTGTATTATTGTACGAGCAGTGATTGCTGGTTAGTAAGTTGGGAATTCCTTGAATGTTGATGATTTAATTTTGGTTGCATTTTTAATTTTTATTTAAATTTTTAGTTTTTTTCTGCATTTTTTCAGTTGTACATGTTCAGAGATTTGTTTCACGGCATCAATATTGCAGCAAAAACATTGCCGACGTTCAAGGCGAGCTACACCGAGAGGTGTTGAAATGTTAGCAGGAAGCTGATAAAGTACAGAATAGAACTTGTGTTGAAGTTCAGAAAATAAAAACTCTACGATGAAGATGAAGTACAGCCTATGTACGATGAAGCTGAAATAGAAAAAAAATAACCTGACAAAATACAGAAAAGAACATGCAATGAAACACACTACGGACAAAAACCCGATAATACCATGTTGTTATGAGTTGTGTGTTGTTGATATTTAAAAGCAAGGATTTCTCGTTCTCCTAACACATCCTACTATCAAGTTTTTTAATGGAAATGTGTACTTTAAAAAGTTAAGGCTAGCTAGCTCTAGCTAGTACTGTAGCTGCATGGTCATACCAGTACACGCAATATATGTTTATGAACATGCAAGGCTCAGTTAAGTTTCTCTCTTTGGGTTCTTACAAAAATGCATATATATTGGAAGAACGGGTAAAGGAGCCTGAGTGTGTGTGTGTGTGGATGGTGCTGTTTTTGAAATCATGCGACGAAAGATAAAGACTCCCGATGTCTCCGTGTGAGAGATTTATTGAACCTTATTTAGCTAGCGTTGCAGTCTATAAATTTTCATTTGGAATCTTCCTCTAGAGCTGCCTCATGTTTCACCAAAACATTGCATTTTCTTTCAGTTGAGAAACTAGATTCTGGATGTATGTATGTTAGTAGGCTTTGTTGGATACTTAAGTGTAGAAAGTCTATGGTTATATTTGGAAACTATAATGATACCAAATTTTGTGTTTTTATATAGCTTCATAATATTACGTTGGTATAGAAGCTATAGGTTTGTAGTCTGGCGATAGTTTTTATTCTTAGTTGTACGTACGAACCTATTAATTCTGAGGAGGAAAAGAGTTGGAAAGGAAAAGAGATGGCGAGAGAGAGAGAGAGAGAGAGTGAAAATGTATAAAAACAGCAATGAAGTTTCAACGCTCCGGACTCATGGTTTTGGTTGAAGGGACATTATTAAGGAAGACGATGGTCTTGCCGTATTTTCTTAATATATAAGCTGCTTCTCAGTATAGAATTTTTTTTCAAGCTTTTTCCTAGATACATATATGCTTGTATTAGATATATTTTCATCTTCGTCTTCTTGTTTTTGGTAATATGGAAACCATACTTCACTTGTGCTCACAAGTTCTCCATAAATATGGCTGCCATATGTAAATTCTAAAATGGGAGGTCCTTCATCTCAAGTCTCATTAGCACTGAAAGAAATGACAAAGTTTGAGCTTTTTTCTTTACCATGGTATCTGCATTAAGTATGCAGGAGAAAAAAAACGATGCTCTGGGGTCTTATTTTCTGCCGTCTGGCTTACAGTGAGATGATCTGAGATAGGGTTAAAAATCACTCAAAAAATGAATTTTTTGCTGTCGTTTTTTATCAACGGAAAAGAGGGAGAAATGATATTCCTTATCAAATTTTTTATCAATGCCGGCCTGGAGGTGTAAGCTGTACTTATAGTAACAATAGAATTGGGAAAGCTCGTGGACATTGCGGATTTGTGGGATATTCAAGAGATTATAAGTATTTTAATGTTCTATTTATTGTAATAGGATAGTGCCCGGGATTATTCGGATGTGGCTAGAGGCATTTAAAGAGTCATAAAAAGAATTTTAGTAGGTTCCGTTTTACGATGATCCTAACGAGGGTAGTATTGCACTTCAATCTCCCTTACGGGCATTTTCGTTTTTTTTTCTCTCCACAGTCTTTGCAACTCATTTCAAGTGTCGCTCTGTATGTTTCTCCTTAACTACAAAAGTGTCATTTCGATATCGATTAAGGATAAATCCTACCACGGAGGTGGTTAAATGTTCTGGGGAACGAAGGGAATGGCAAGGAGCCTATTGCATGTCGAGATTCTTCTTCACTTGTTTTGGTGGCGTCGTCCGTTTCTGTTCCTTTTGCAAAGCTACACATACGACAACTAATCCATATTTCTGTGCTCTACGCAAGTATCATACAAACCAGCCTAGCCGTTGCAATAATGGTTGTAACTTACATGACATTGGACATAAAACATAACATGACATATGAAGTGACTAAGGTGAAGGCAGTGTCGTTTTTATGTCTTTAAGGTATTTTCATGTACGTAAGCTGTGATGGATTTGTTTGGGAAAGCTCCTATACATATGCAATATGTGTGTATAGTTAATTTCTTGTTATTCCTTTGCCTATAGGTGCAATTCTTTGAGAATTCGTAGATATATAAGAATCTTGTGAAATATACAACAAGGACACAGAGGATATATGGCTAGTGGAAATGGGCTCTCCGGAGACAAGTGAGTAAAGTATGTTTGGTGAGCAAGAATCCTTTTCGTCATTTCGGAGTATCGAATGACACCATAAATTGCTCAAGCGGCCATTAAATGGACTGAAAAGTGTCCATTATTGCGCGGAAAGGATAAAACCCGTATTACGTGAAATTCCACTCAGAACATCAATGTTTTCCTCTCCCGCTTCGGCCCTCCTTTGCCATTTCCAACGTCTACTTATATAGTAGAAATGACGGAATTCTAACCAAATCTGGAATTTATGACAGAATCATTTGAAATATGAGTCACCATTTGGAGCTTTTGGCAAATAACTTGAATATCGCGGCTTCCGAAAGGATTTAATATGAATTGCATTTTCTGGGATAAAAAAAAATGGGCATTAATTTCAACTATGAGAACAGAACAGAACCTAGGTTTAACATAAATTTACAAGTTTTAGCAACTGAGAATTAAATGATTTGAATTTCATAGTATTCAAAACAAGACAACAATAGTTAAAGATTCATTTTTGAAGCATAAATTCTAGGCGAAGTATATTTCTGAGAGTCGTAAGGATGTCTTTGGCAATGAATGTAACTAAATTTAGTATAATTTAATTAACTGAGCAAATAATGTTCCATATTTCAATAAGCTTAAATTGTTATAAGGGTGGTGGTTTCCTACTACTTCAGTCCTCGAATAAAATTGAAAATACTGAAGCACATATATATACATATATGTACAAAACTATGTTATTTATAAAGACATTAGTTTAAAAAATATAATTTAATTTGTTCACCCATAATTAATGGAAATGAGAAAAGGTAGTAATTTTGGCAATTGTGTTTTTATTGTTCATGTCGTATTCAGACATTTCCTGTTGTAGTAATTTAAGTAAATAGTTGGTTAAACGGCCCCGCAGGTTTTGTTACGCTTGTTAAATAGTATATATTTAAGTAACTGACAGCAAGGCAGACCTGTGTCCATCTGCTTTGTATTCCAAAGGCACAAGCCTTAATTCTGACATCTTCTGAATGGCCTCTTGTTTATGAACTCATTTAGGATTTTTTAGCGGAAGTTCTAATCCGTACACTGCACAATGAGTTTGGTTTAGCAATGACTCGAATACAAGTATACGTATCTTATATGTATACATATAGATGGGAGAGTATACGTGTGAAACTTACATTAATTTTTTATCTTACAAATCAAGTCATTAAATTTTGCGGTGACGCGTCATGCTTTGTGAAACAATTAAATTGATGCGTCAAATTACACTCGGTTTAACAGCGTTCATCACTTCATACTTACAGCTTCATTCCAGTTAGTCTCATCAGTTCTCACATTAGAGCTGTATGTTGTTGTGAGGCCATTATATTTGAGCCTTTAATTATAAGAAATTTTGCGGGATATGTTATGTAATGTGAACGTGGAATTTTATATACACTCTATTCAGGTTTTCCTAGATTGCTATTAATATTTGGACACATAGATAATATATTTATCTATAGATACTTATATATATTAGGTAAGGAAAGATTGAAGCACGTAATATGTAATTACTAAATGTGTAAGCTTCCATGCTCATCTATATAACATATGTGGCTTCATTTGGTGTTGAAAATTTTCATGAGTGGCTCATTCATATTGAAGAAGGTATTGTTAGTTAGAAGAGAGATGATTTTGTACATGTTCTTAGGCACCTGTGAGCTGTATAATTTGATACGATGCATCAAGTGTGGCAGCAATGATTGTGGTTTAGTCTAGAAAAGGGGATAGGTAACTTAAATAATAATGACTCTTATCAGGAGTGTCATCTGTTAGAAGCCTATACATAGCTATACTGTGATAGGTAAGCACGCAGTACTTGCTTCAATATTTAACCTTGCCTCTCATTGTTTTAATCCATTCACTCTGGGATTCCGAATATTTATGCTCTAGTGTGTTTATTTGTTTTCAGCACCCTGTTGTTGACAGGGATGCTTCATGTTTGTCACCCTGAAATGTGGCGTGTAGTACGTTTTATAATGACATGATTATCCATAATATTATTGCAATGCTCACTGCACCAAGCTTTAAGACAATGCGATGTAAGCATGTATGTGTAGTGTAATGTTTAGCCATTGTGACTGGAGTAGCAAAACTTGTATTTCTGACTCCTGCTGTAGGTAGGTAGGAGAAAGAAGCCTGATCATCACACAGGTGTGCGACATGTCTGAAGTAAAGTAGTTTTTGATGTGTTTGTTATTACGGTGGTTGTAATAGTTGTTACTATGTATTGCTCAAAAAGCTCTAAATTCATTATTACCATGTACTCTGGCTTAATATTTGTTGTCAAGTAATTATTTCCACTGGGCGGTTTCCCGTTTTTTTGGATGCTTGTATGTATACGTACTTTCATATAACTACAACAGACTTCATTGTATGTAATATGGAGGCTTGTGAGTTCCCATTTGGAACTTATATGAATGTACATACACTTCGTTGATTGTTTACTTGGGAATTGGAAATAGCCTCGGAATGTTGGTCGTTCATGTGCTTTACACAGTTTTATATTGATGTATGAGTGGTCGTAAGGAATTTATGGCTTTTTCTTCGCTCTCTGTATATTGCCCTGTGTGTGTGGACTGACACCGAGTATTTTGGTGTGAGATGGAGTCAATATAAAGTAATAAAGTTGAGACTATTGGTGTATACTAAATGTTGATATGTACAACACCACGTGTGGGATTATACAGCGAGTACATATTGGCATGTAGTAATGTAGATATCTATAGTAATTTAGGAAAATCTGTAGGTATATACGCACACATGTATGCATACAGTGATGTCTAAGGGAAGATAGGATAGTCTCGTTAGTCCTCTTAATGGTGGAGTAGTGTAAGGAGGTAGTTTTAATTAAAGGAGGATTAGACATAGCTTGTTTAGGGTATTTATTAGGACGGGAGAAGTGCCGTTGTACACAGAGAGGAGGATGGAAGTTTACTTGACTTTGGGGAGAAACATGGACAGGGAGGTGTCATGATTTATAGCCCGCCGGGTGCCATGATCAAAATACTTGTACACGAAATTGTGTTCATGTGTGTGCGTGTGCAGTGTATGGTCGAAGGTGGTATATTGTACGATCGAATCATTCATTAAATTTCAAAATGTATGACGTTATATATTAACTTTAACATGCGTCTATGTGAATAGATCTAAATTTATATGTACGTCTTCATTGTTGAACTGTTCTAACTTATTAGTCAGTTATATTATTGTTTCAATACTTTGAACTTGATTATTTTCATGGGTGCGAACGAATGGTTCTAATGAGGACAATATGTTTTGCTGCAACTAAATCAAATGAGTATGTAATAATTTACGCGGTTTCATATTTTCCAGTACAATCACTGTGTGTGTGTGAGATGGAACAATTGTATGTGTAATGTACGTGCACCATACTTGCATGTGTGTACGTTACGTAAGAATAGCATACACTAGTTATATGTTGGTTGAACTTTTTGTGTTGCACATTCAACTTTTAAGTACCTTAAACGTATATTGCAATGACAGTGTCGGTATCTCCGCGGTAATGGAAATTGGAGGGTTGTTACCACAGAAATGAACTTTCGAACTATACGACTTTTCAGAATCAGATGGGCTAAGGATGATCGTATGTACTTACATTGTGTATGTTCCCATGGTGGTTATAACTAGACTGTATACCTCTGTACACAGTATGCACAGCGAGCGACAGAAAATAATCCGGTCTTATCGTAAAGTAAAGTAAGGGCACGCGAACCCATACAACACCTTTTGCCTCGTTGGGTTTTGTTTCTTCTCTGGGTGTAATTTGTCAAAGTCAGGGAGAGCGGAGGGGAAAATGGCCGCTGCTCAAGTTGACACCCCCAAAAATATTTTCGGAGTTTCTCTCCTACTATGTGTTATTCAGTTTTAGCTTGGTCGAGTGTTCAGATGAAAATAACTGAACGTAACGTTCTTTTAACTAGTGTAGTTACTGGTGCAAGTACATATGTACATTTACATCCCTACATCAACTGCAAATCTATGTAAATCTAATGGAAAAATGATGGATTTGGTGAATTGCGATAGCATCGTAGACTTGAGATAGTCATCTTCAAAACTAAAACCAAGGCTCTGCGCTCGAATCGTTCCTTTGAATGTTACTATTCTCCGTACTGTGAGGAAAATTATAATTCTTTGTTATAGATTTATATTGTAGAAATCTGTATAGAAGAAACTATAAGTATATATTAGCAGTCAGTAGTACGTATACTTATATTTCTGGAAGCTTGCAAGCATGACTTTACCCAACGACAGAACTAGAGATGAATACCCACGGGAAATTTAAGCCCTCTGTTTTTAGTGGATATATGTAGACGTAGGGAGCTTGCCCAGCGTTGAGCAATCATACTCAAGTTAAATTTTTAATATAATGGGGTTCAAAAGGACAATTAATAAAGGCACCTTTCGTACAGACAGAGACCTACTGCATATACTATTATAGCATGAGTGATGTCCTATTTGAATCATTGTTCTATTCGGTTTGTAAATGAATTCATGAGATGGAACATGGTTTAGGGAGGTCGAACGTATACTTCAGCCACTGTGGAATATATCCTTGTACACAGATAATTTAAGACAGGGATACACATTGTTCAAAAGCTCAAAACAATTCAGTCGTTGTCGTACCTGGGATTTGCGTTTAGGTAGTTATAAATAAAAACTTGGTTTATAGTAGTTATAGTAGTCGCTGTGCATTCCGAGTCACATGCTTGTTCTACTGTAATATTTTATAACACCGATGTCGGTACTGTAGAAAGATCATTTTAATTAAGGTTCATGCCTCCGACTGGGATTTTAATTTACGGCAACAACCTCACACTGAAATGATTCTAAATGCCAAGTTTTATAGAGATAGTTTCTATAGTAGGTAATACTGCTTTGCATTTAACAATGATTTCAATTCAAATAAACTTGTATAAAAATGGTTTCTACTTGAAACATAGTGATTTACATTTTCAAAAATTTTATTCCCTAGAGAACCGAATGCAACTTTTAGTGAAAACTAAGTATTTATAGGCATAGCACTTGCACTTTCATATAAAAACTTTACTTTTTGAAATTTGTAATTACTAAGTTTGAGATAATTAAAATAATTTATTACTCAAAGAGCAATAATGGTAATGCATTATGTTAAAATTGTGGACCGAGTTTTTTATGTAGATTACATACATTTACTATATTGAGTTCTTAGTATTTTTTTGTATTCCAGAGAATTTGAACGCTTCCGAGAATTATCGGAATCCATTTGTAGTAAAGTACTAAATATGTACTGAATGGGACTAAAACTCTCTATATTGTGATTCGTATGAGAGGAACATACTATGGGCTTGGAAGTTAATTTCGGAAATAAATCGAGAGATGGAAGGGGTTAGGGAAGTGAAATAATGGAGTGCAATATTGGTAAAATGCACTTTTGGGCACATGGGCTGAGCTGATCTAATACATTATAATGGAAGTGGACAAGTGAAGCGTGAAATGGGTGCGTGAATTCTTATGTTGAGTATCTTCAGGGTTGTACTGTGTGTATGTACTACTAATAACAACAGAAAGGGAAACCCTGTGTACGTGTACATTTATAAAAAGGGTTGTTGGTAGTTCCTGTGTATAAGTATATTTAGAAAGAGACCTATGAGAGAGTGGTTGATATAGCAGCAGTATAAAAACATGTGCGGACACCCTCATCATCAACCTCCTCCTACGGTTGCAACACTCGGAACAAAGCTATTCATTAATTAATTTAATGTTGATTAATGACCAATGTTAATTACATTCTAATGTTGGCATGAGAGGACCGTAATTATGCAATAGGAGTCTAATAAACCTCTAATTCTCCTTCGTAGTGTTGTCTTCTTATACACGCCGTTCTTTGCCAAACCAACGGATTTTGTCGTCACTCCGGGGTTTTAGTATTTTCCTTTGGCTTCCCTATACACTAAGCATACACTACAAGTACATTTAAAGATGGAATGTCCTGTATTCTAGTAAATTCTCAGAACTTTGAATTTCTGTGGTGGCCAACACGGAGGATATATATGAACAAGGTTGGTGAAGGAAGAGCGGAAGACGTTCCGTTGCTATTTATGAACACACATTTTCTTCATTTACTTCAGGCTTTACTCAATCCATAAATTTTGAGGTACAGGGTAGGAATCTTTGGTATAGCATTGTACCTATCCTATTTGGGCATGTAAAGCTATGGCATGGCTTGTGTATATTTACAGTATATTAATACATTGTATTGTTGGTGTATAAAGTAATAGGAATTAAGATAGCGTTTACAAACAAGCTCACGTAAATAAAAGACGGTGGCTCGGTCGGAGAATTTCTCACACCCTTCGTATAATACGTAGACTATATATCTTATGTACACAATTATAAAAGTTTTCCAAGTCCATTCCTCCTTGGAGCTCCGAGTTTGGTATAGGGACGTGTCTAATTTTGAATTTTGCGAGTCAACACCGTGAAATTGAAACTAACGGAGGGAAGTTGACTTACTAGGGGGGTATATTTTGTAAGTAGGTATACTTTGGGTAAACATTTTGAGATGTGTAGTCTTTAATTTAGTATGTTATTTGAGCGCAGCTAGATGAATAGTTGTGTGTATGTATGTATGCTACGCTGGCGATCTTTCTATTTAAGGAAGTTTTGTTGCACTGTTCCCATTTAATTAATTACATACACCCAAGCAATAAGTTTCACTATATTTGTTTCTCATTTTCTGGGAAATTGTGTGGTAGTGTGCGGAGTCATCATTGTGAAAAACTTTTAGACCTTTATTATTAAAGTATTTAGTTCTCACTCTGATTTACTGTTTTAGCGGAAAAGGCTGCGAAGAAACTGGAATAGAAATTATGCATGTATATCTTTTGAATTTAGTGCATGCAAGACTATCCAAAGATACAATATTTGAATGTGGTGCAAAGGAAAATGGAGACTTGATGCATAGTGTAAAACAAAATGGAAACTTGAATTTATTGTAAAAATTTCATGGAGACTTGAAATTAATGCAGAGAACTGCAGCGCATTGTAAGCTGTCGTTGTTCATTTGCTACTTGTTTGCTGCAAAATATATTTTTAGTACTTTTTAAATTAAAATAGCTTCTTCATTTATTATTGTGTTGTTTCAGTACCTGGCTGTAATGTCGCGATTTAATTACTTGCCTTAATTCCGTCGATAAAATACCCTTGACTGGTGTAGTAAGTAGCGAGTCGAACAAGTTGACAATTTATGTCGACATGTTTATAGCCGTTTTGTTTGGAAAACTCAGCATGTAATGAGGTTGGTCAAGTGGTAATAGAAATACCCAAGTCTATTACAAGGAAGGTGGAGTAGTTCTAGTTCTGGGATGTAATTCTAGTAGCCCGCATGGAAACTAATAATACTCAAGCAGGTCAACGTTCATTTACATGTTGTGGTGTTTTGTTGTTGCCAAATATAATATTTCAACCTTGCATATCCTACGTTATTGTTGCGGGCTATATGTCTGTTAAATACATCGAAGTACCTTCAAGTGTATGGAATTTCAGCATTTGCTTTGTTTCATTGAAATTTTCTTTACTGAATAATTACGCTGATTTTACAGCAGCTTAAGACATTATATTGATTATAGCGCAAACGTATTAAAAGTTAATGTCACAAGGAAGATCACGTTAACCTTTTGAGTGTTCGGAGGAATGAGGAGTCATAAAATCTTTAAACATTGAGGAATTTGTAAACATTGTGGGATCAAAGACAGTGTAGTGATTACAGATTTATTGGGACAGGTTGGGTTCATAGTACTGTACTAAATATAATGAACCACAACTGTTTAGATACGTCGCGCCATGTATACAGTATTTTATATCTTCATCATCACTCATCACTCGAGTCAAATCAGCTATGTCATTTGATTGCTGGACTGAGTGACGTTTATGAAGGCTTTATTATTACCCATCATCATGGTGTTATATAGTAATAGTATATGTTTTTTTGAAGCTTGATCCCAAGTAGTAGTAAGTTTTCGTTATATAACTTTGCTAAATATAATATGCAGCTAGTGCAACGTTGACTTCTTCAACCTGTTTACAAATTGAGACACAATGTTGAAAGGTATAAAGATGTTGGGTCAAAGAAGGTTGTGTTGTAAATGAATCCGGGGATTTTTTCTTAGCATGTACGCAAATGTAACGATTATAAGATACGAAAATTAATTTTTTTATATTACACGACACGACACAATTGAGGGTGTTCATTAGAATGAAGTCATGTAGTATAGTTGTTGTATGTATAAATACTGATGATGAGGCATTGGTTTATGTGTAAAATAACTTGATATTGGTTTGAGATTCTCAACATTATTCTGAACTGCCTGTAAAACTTGAGTTGAGATGTTCTTAAAATATGTATACACAACATTGTTGAGATCTCAATGCGGAATCATATAAATCTTACAAAGTGATATAATGGATGAATGGTTGAATTACAGACAATTATGAGGCACTGTAGACATATGACATCATATAGTACTTCTTGCAGTTTAATGCTATGGCGAACTTTGTAAATTTTTGCAACATTCGGGATATTTTCATGACTCTGGGAAATTGAAACTGCTCTTTGGTCGTTTTTAAATGACAGGACAATGTTAAGGAAGAAAATATATAGAGAAGACAAGCCTTCAGCTCCTGGCCACACGCATCGAACGCCATAAGGATTTTATGACCATGTTTGCTAACCTATCAACTTGTTTTTTCCTACTTTTATAGACCATTAATACATTGTACAAAAGGGGTTTTAGATTCCAGCGGCCTGCTATGAATCATATAAGTATGTAGATTAACTTGTGTGAAAAACCTTGTTTGTTAAGTTTGTTCACACAAGTTCCTCACCATTATCCTGTGCATACAATAATAATACAAGAAGCTATTATTACTGATCTTGAGTTTAATATTTTTATAACTTCTTCCTACACCTTGTTTGTTTTTTGTATGGGAGTTTGAAATTTTAGAAATTCTTTTGTCCGCGTCCGCATCGAATTTTAATTTTGGAACAACTAGGATGGAATTAGAATTTGTCTTTGTAAGTTTAGAATTCAAATTCCAAAGCCTCAAAAGATTGTGGAATACCTATACCTATTTGCTTTTTTGGAGGAAGACAAATGAGGGCGGGAAACTCAAAGTTTGTTTGCTTCTCAATTTGGAAATGATCATTAAAAATAAATACCATAAATAGACAAGTGTTGATGTTCAAGTAAAACTGATGACTTAATTGTATTACTCAGTAATTATACATTGTCCTGGTTATTTACAAATTCATACACATGCATGAGTTTTTTCACGTACGTTAAAAGTATTATTATATAGCTTCAATAGCCACACCCGCACTTTTGTTTTTTTTATTCATTCGTGTTTTTCAACCACCGGCATACTCTATACACTATGCGCACGTAATTGGAGATTCCCTTGTCGGCTATAAATCTAGAGTATCTGTACTATGAATGTATATACATAACAAAGTTGAGGTGAAAATTACTACGGGGTGGGTATAGATATTGGAATTTTTCATATGTGCGTGTAGATGTATTGCATGATTTAAATATTAGTTCTTTGCATCTTAATTCAAAGGAAGAGTAGGATTTTGAATGGTGGAATAGCTGTGCAGTAAATCCTAAGAATTCCTGCTGCTTTCCTTTTGTTCAGGACTTTTCAGTCAAGAGCGGAAACAACAGTGTCGTTGTATTTTGGCCGTGGAGTTTGGCTGTAGTCCTTTTTAGTATTTACTTTATAGACTATATAGTAGGTCTGGGTCTGGACCTGAATTTTCTTTAATGCTGGCTGGTGTAATATGTTATATTATACAAGCCTTGCCTCCGTATTTCGCTCAGCAATTTATCTTTTCGTACCCACTGTGAAATCCAATGTGAATAAATTATCAGACGAACTTTAAAGGCTGACTCTCTATGTGACTACTGTTGCTTTTAGTGGATTTTCATATGTATAAGACTTCTCCACTGACACACTCTTTTGTGTATACTTTGGGCATGAGAGCAATTGCGAATCAAGCCACGTTCCCCTGTCGACTTGGACTATGTGTGTTCAAAGAATTAAAATCACGTTATGTAAGTTTATAGTGTGTGATGAGAGCATCTTCATGGTGGATACTGCCTTCATCTCATTTCTCTCTCTCTCTCTCGCACTGTCTCTATATTACATTTTCACTCACAGCCGCCAACCTTGATTCGCCTTCATCCTCGATTTTGTTAGAAATCATATCTCTTGGTCATAATTCACTGTCAAGAAATATTTTAGGATGGTAAAAACTGGAATTTTTATTTATTTCTTCTTCAGACTCATATTCGTTTAGCTTTTAAACAGTTACAAGTTTCTTTAACTTCAAGAGTTGCATATAAATGCATTTCACTTCAACAGTTTAAGTTGACTTTTAAACAATTTCAGGTTCCTATAGCTGAAATAGTTTCATGTCAACTTAACTAGTTTCAAGTTCTTTTAGCTAAAAACTTGCAAGTCCTTTTAACTTCTCAGTTTCAGATTCTTTTAGAATGAAATAGTTTATGTCCCTTTAAAACCTTCAAATCATTCTTGTCGTTGTAAGTGCTGAAAGCCACAAATGTCAGGTTATGACATAACGTGTGGGTTTAAATTTGTAAAAATATGGCCACTATTACCATTTAAAAATACTAAATTCATATTAACAAAGCGTCCACGACGATGCTTGTAATGAAAAGAACAAAATTAATTATAAAATGCCGCTCTTGGCTCTTATACAATGGACAAGTTTTTGGAATTGAGTAATAAGAGCGTGATTTATCTAACTTGATACGTAATGTATATCCCGCTTTCAACAACAACAAGCATTTTTTGTAACTGGTGGATTGCAATTTATTGCAAGATAAAAGTAACATTCATTGCAAAATTCGACCTTTAGTGCCGATTGAAGCAATTTGAGTAGTGTATATGAGATGTATGAAATTATTTATACGAAGATAAAAAATTTAAGAGGGGAAAACCAGTAGTCGAGTAATGGAGGATTAAGTTAAGGCGAATAGTTTATAACTCAATTTGGTGTAAGGTGGTGTATACACACCCGGAGTATATTTATATAATTATACATGTATAGTATCGTGTATAGCAAGTATACTGTATACGTATGTTCTTATTGGATAGAAGAGAAAATGGATCATGGCTTATCTTCATCAAGGGGATATGCGTATAAGTAATAAGTATAAGGATGTAGTTTTAGGACATAAAGTTGAAAGGCAGATACATGCGTAGTGGAAGATATAAAAGGCGACCATGAATACAGCAAATGGACTGGACTGATGACGTGCTTGAATTGTGTAAAACACAGAGCATTACATTATAAAGAGTGTGTATAAAGTCATTAGACTTGTGCGTCTAATGGCGAGAATAAGAACTTCATTAGGGCTTAATAAACTGTGTGACTTGGCGTTGACGAGTCTCCTATCTCCTTTCCATTTCTCTCTCTCTCTTGCTCTTTCCTCTACTAATACTTTATGCATCCTCAGTCTACTATAGATTACTTGTCCAGTCTGATTGCCTTTGGCTTTGGGCTGGGCTTCTTCTTCTTCTGAATTTTTTCGTCTCTGTATAATACTTGATTTGTAAACATATCCTCTTATATATAAGCAATAAGTTGTTCCTTGTATTTTCAATGGATTGTTTCATGTTCAGCTCGTTCTGATAATAAATACATGGAACTACATTACATACTATATTCATATATTGCATTCACTTTATATAAAAAGCAAGTTAGCAGCCAGTAAATTGTTGAAGTTGAAGCCAAAACCACTTCTTCTTCTAGCTTCTATGTATGTTTTGGCCTGCCCGCCATGGTGCTTTGCAATAGCTAGATTTTGGTTGAAGACGTGTGTGCATGTATGTATGGTTGGGAGATGAAGCCAGTCTATGTAGGTTGGTGCAATAAGTTATACCTTCTTCATATACTTACTATAAGAAATGACTACAAGGTCGTAAATTTCTGGCAAAGAACTTTATTGAGTTTTTTTTCTCTCTCTTCCCAAATCTACTCCTTCTATGCTGCTGAATCTTCCTCTTGGTTTTCCGTATTTATGTGCAGCTTCTTCAAGTTAAATTTTTTTAAAATAATTTTTCATTGATTTTTGCTCTGAATTTGTTTGGACGGAACAAAGGTTTTTCATAATAATAGATGCAGAGGAGATGCACAGAACGCTAAATAACGACGAGGAATGGATTTAAAACAACACAATTAATAGAACTGAAGATGAATGCAAAGCATCGACGAGGGTTGAAGAAGATTGAAATGAAAATTCATATAGGTAACAACATGGACAGTTGGACAGTGTCAGAATAAAAAACTACAATATGGTTTTCTTCTATTTTTTACGTTTTTAGTATTGACAGGGCAAGGGTGTGAGTCAGTCAGTGGTTAAAAAATGTGTTGACAGGCCTAATAAAAGTGACAAGGAGAAGTAAGAGTGTCAAAATAAGTTGTAGAGTGTTGTGGTTAAAGATAATAATAATATGAGGAGTAAAAGAGGTTGTGTATAAGTAAATGAGCTAATCTGTTTTTCTGGGAAGAGCCCTGCTCTTCTTGGCTGGCAAAAGAAGCCGCCATGACTTCCATGTAAAGCTTACGTTTGTAAGTATATATATAGGACATTGACTTTATACATGTGGATAGTTTTGTATGTGGCGTAACTTTTCGATATATCGATGCTTCTATGTGTGTATGTCGGAGTAATGTAGATGTAATGTGTACATGTTCCCGTTTTGTTTACACATAAAATGCTCTTAAGTACCCCTTAAAAGGCCATCAACAGAGCAATATTGTCGCGAGAGCTTGCCACTAAATATTTCAATGGTTCATCTCCATTTTTATGCACTTTTAATGGAGAGAGGTCCCTGTATCTTTGAGATAACTTCCCGAAAGCAGATCCTTGTCTTCCTTGTACTTTTGGTGGTGGGTTACTTCTGGCTGTACACGGGAGCAAGCCAGATTTTTAAGAAAGTTATTTCCATGTTTTCAGTTGTTTAGGAATGAACTTCAAGTTGATGAGGATTATATTGACATTCAAGGTACTTAGCCCTTTACTGAACTTCAAGTCTTTATAGTTGTTTGGTAATAAAAGTTGTTGAATCATTACCTCAACTTTAATAGATTGCTGATCCTTCATTTCCTTTAATGTCGTGTTATATTTTCATTGGAAACACTCGAGTTCAATGAAAAGACTTTGGTCTAGAATTTTGTTATAAAATCCCAAGTTCCGGGCAAATACTTTTTAAGGCTGTAATTTTATACTCTTTAAGGATGGCAGCACCACTATGGCTTGCGCTCGCTGCAGCTTTTATGGTGAGCTCAGTGAAGCAAGTAATTAAAAAAGTTTAATTCGAGATGAAATCGGACTTGCATCAGGAGATAAGGTTAGGGTGAGACTGACACTCGCTCATTATTTATCTGTCTTTCTGGCTACGCTAGGCATTTTTCGACTTGTAGGCCAGCAACTTTACTATAGCACCAACAACTTACTGTAGCACCTATATTACATGTGCTCTCCTCCTCAAATTTGGAGAGTCAAAAAGTGTGAGCCAAAAAAGGAAATTTCGGACGTATGTATAAGTATATACTATAATAGCATTGCATTCAGTATGTGTGCAAGAGTTTCATGCCATTAAATACTGTGAGATCTGAACTGTCTTGATAGCATTACAGGATGCAATGCAGTTGAGGAAGTTCAACCCTATTGAATGCACTGTATATGGAATATACAGTAATAGCTGCATATATGTGATTTAATATGATTCCGATGCATGGGGACTATCAGTAGCAATTTTCCGCCTCACTTTTCTAGCTTTGCTCTTCTATTTCCGACGACTTTTCTAATCTGTCTGCCGGGCATGATTTTTCAGTTTACTAGGGTTCCAGATATATGCACTTACTTTTATCGCCCAACTCATCTTTTTGAGATATAAACTATTTTTGTTGTAGTTAATTCGATTTTGCCTTGACATTGGTTTTTGTATAATTTTTTCGGGGGAATATACTGATTAAAACTTGTGTATGCAAGAACTGATATATTTTTATAGTTTTGTATGTGAGTTGACCAAATTTAACTCAGAGTAACTATATCTAAGTATGTCTACACATAGATTGTAAAAAAACGTAAAGTTTAAAGTAACAGCCAATCCCAAAGGCATTGTCTTAAGTTTACGCTCGGCTTGTTGCTGTGAACTTATATAGTTGTGTAATGTGCCCTGGTGGTCGATCAGACAGTGTTCCCCCTTGAAGAAAGTTAAGTAAATTTGCTGTTTTGAGCAACATTCTTTTGGAATTGAGCTCATTTGTCTTGTATGATTGTCACATTAAATTGCCGTTTCATGTCCTCTCAAGTCATTATATATTTTTGTACGTCTCTTTTTGTCTCGAAGGTTTGCTTCTCTATATCTCGTTATTGACTGGTATTTCTAGTATTTTCAAAAGCATTTTTACCTCTTATTTCACTAGTTTCTTTGTATGCAATAAAGAGCCTTTTAGGGAAACTTAATTGAAGCTAATAGGTACACATATAGTTATTGTGTCTATTTTTTAGCTTTTTAGAGGAGCGATTGAAAGTAAGAAAGTTGCTGTTTATAGCAATTTTACATGTGAAACTACAGTTATATTTTTTTGTAAGTTGAATAATGAGATCAGTATTTCATTTCATTGTTCTATTTGAAGTAAAGTTCTTCATTTCAGTGGATAGGCTAACAAAGCTCGTGGTAAATTGGGGACTTCCATATACTCTGTAAACGACCATAATAGTGTTTTATAATAGTCTAATAATTGTAAAAGCTATAACTACACACAGGGAATTTGCAGATGAAAAACAGAGTGTTGTAAAAATACTGGGCTGTGAGTGGAATTTTAGTATAGTAGAGCCTGGAGCCAAGAAATTGGTCGGTTCGTTTGGCTCTCAGTTTCCCGTCGCATGGAGGAGATTCCTTTCCACCATGGCAAAACCAAAGCGTCCAATGTACTTCACGACTGCTTTAAGGTTTTACGCCTCATCGAAAAGATTTATGACTTGTCTTCTTCTCTCCTTCCATACTTATTTCTATTCAAAATCACAAACCTCGTTTACACTGTAATGTTACTAGAGGTACATAGATAAATGTTAGATGCTTTTCCTTGGGAATATCCGATAATTCCGTTGTAGTATGCATTTGCCACGCAGATGTACTGTATGTCAAGCTATTACTGATTGTTTCCAGAGGACCTTGCTTATTCTCAGAGTACGTGGGAACATTTGAATATCTGGTTTATTTTAAAGTTGTTTAATTTATTTGTGATCTTGTGGGTTGTATTTTCCTGTTTCTGTTACAACTAATAATATTTAAGGATGATTAATTTATCTGAGAAACGAAATCAGAATCTGCGTTGTACAGATAGTTACATACATGAATTAATTGCTATAATAGTTATGGGGTATAGTAGGTACAAATAGGATTAACTAGAGCGTTTTTGGTGTTAAGTATTTTTTGATCATCACCGTTATTTCAGAAGCACATAATGGAGGGTATTAAAAAGCCGTAAACCAATTTACAGAGCATTGTATGTTGTTCGTTAGTGGTCGGACACAGGGGCAAATGGCTCACAGCATATAACTTATGTGTACCCTTCTTGTCCCTTTAAGGGTCCTGGGCATTAAATCATTTGTACGGAAACTGTAGTTCAATGTATACTACAATCCTAGAAATCGTTTCAATATCTTTCCCTCCTCCTCATGATGATGAAATGGAACTCATTAGAGTAAGGAGGAGGTGAAAGTTGTTCTGGACTTTGAGAAATATGGGAAATTTTAGAAATGGCTTCCTTCCACCAGAGAATCTTTTCTACTCACACACACGATTGGTTTTTCATTCATATATGTGCGGAGGATGTTCTTATGTGTAATGGAGGATTCACGGAAATCAGATAAGTATCCACCTAATTAGTCAAGTGCAGCACACTCGTAAAGCAAGAGCTTGCGAACTCAAACAGAGAAGTTCAAAGGAGTTCAATGCTAAATTAGTTCCATTTCCCTCTGCTTTTGCTGTGTCACTCACAATCAGTTCAAATAAGTGACTGGCTGGTGCTATGCTGCGTCATGTTGAGAGAAATGTGGGGATGATAAATCTTGTCGATTTTTTCCTGTTATGCATCGTAAATATAGTTTAAGTGTCTTACAATGTGAGTTGAGACTTACAATGGACTTACTTTTGGTTTATGTGTTGGACTCAAAGTGTCATCCGTAGTTGCTTTTAGATTGCGAATGTAATTTTGAATGTAAGACTAGATGTATTTTAGTGTTAACTGCGATAATGTCTGTGCCATGTTGCTAAACAAAAGCTTATAGAATTTTAAGTATTGTTATGTTGACTAAAAAGATACTGTATAGAGTTCAGAAAAGTGTCTGTAAAGTTATTCGGGTAGGTAGGATCGGCGTTGTAACAACATACATGATGTGTACGTTGTCGGGGAAAGAAAACAAGCTATTAACACATGGTTTACATCAACATGACCGTCCGTCATCACAGGACCGGAACTGCTTTGTACAATAAGACAGTCAGTGTGTCTATGCAGAGACATAAGTATTCTATACATTTTGGAGATGAGACACCACAAAGCACAATCAGAAATCATCCCACGGACAAGTAAAAGCAGCAAGCCTATGAAACCAGCAAACGGCTGTAAGACGACTGCTTGGTTTTGTACTCTTTCTTGTTCTTATTCAAATAAGAATCTGACTGGAAATTTCAAATGCTAAACTGGAAATCTTATCTACGTATTTGTTAGTCTAGTACTATATATGTAAATGTGTGAGAGTATGTTTCTCTATGAAGTAAGTACACTGTACTGTGGCATGACATAATATCTTATGGGCCTCTGGGTTGGACATAATTTTGGAGAATCTATTCGGTTCTGTGAGCAACTTAGACAAACGCGACCAACCAAACCAAAGTCGAGTTAAGCCGAAAGTGAGGAGAAACAAACTGTGTACTATATGGGAGAGTCATGTCAAGTGAACCGAAACCCGGCTTGGCTTCGGTCGGAAATGCCATGCCTTTTCGTCTTATATAGTTACTATGTATGTGAATGTGTTGTTCTTCTTCTATGCTTGCGTCCATGCCAGAAAGGCTTGTTCCAATGAAATGGAAATATCCTTTTGCGGGAGGAGGACTGTCCTGAATAGAACACTTATTTTTTTCTTTTCTCACTCCCTCTAGCCTACGCATGAAGGCTCTCTGTTTTTCTGAAGAATTACGGAGCATCTGGAGTGAACTTATTAAATTTCGGTTTCGTTCTCAACTGTGATGCAACTTATTTGGTCTCTCGTATTCCAGCCTGAAACCTTGCTACATGCAGTTTCAGCATCACAAGTAGAAGATCAGCACATCTATATACGGAGATGCTTATTGAGGAATTTTTAAAAGAATTCCTTTTAGAATTGGGTATTTAGTCGCGATGTAGCATTAACGTCTTAGTTTTGAAGAATACAAGCGCACTCTGAGAATAAAGCGGTGGATGGTATTTAAATGCATTGTTTTTATATCCGCATACTTTTTGGGTTCAGTAGGAATTATAGTTGTTCAGAGGAGGAAGAAAAAAAGTTGGAAATTGAGCTACAACGTTCTTGCTACATTGTGCTAGTAGATAGGTTGAATTGCAAAGAGAAGGAACTGTCTAGGATGGAGAAGAATAGGAGTGGAAATCGGAAATAGATGAATGGACGGAGTAGGCAAGGTAGCTTTTTTCCCGCATCTGCACTCACAAATCTTGTTCCGCTCGTACAGTGAAGTGCCATTATTTCACCATTTCTAGTGCCAATCGCACTAAATTACTCTCCATGCGTTCCTATCCTTTCTCCTTTTGCCAGTTATAGTACTCTTATATCTGCATGCAACCATATACATACAGATACACATTGAAAGATTGACTTTGAACTCCAGCATGTAAGAATTCTAGTTTTCAGGTTTTCTCCATGTTGATTACATGGATGGGGTTTGTAAACGCAGTTGAACGTGCATCTCGGCTTCGAAGCGTGTACTATAACAATACATTATGTCGATATAGTCATTCGAGGATCGAAGATAGTTTGTTGTTGTGAAATAAGTTTTTGGTTCTTAAACAAGATGTTAGGTCTACTAATGATGTATAATCTCCACTTTTCCTCTAATTTAATTCCCAATAGCTTTTTCTCATTTTAAAACAGAATTTTAAGGTATTTTTGTTCACTTTTTAAACTCAATGTCTTTAGCTTCAATTTTAAGTTTATTTGACTTCCAAAAGGACCCCCACGAATTGAAACTATTTCGTGATATGATGCACAGATAAAGGAACAAACGACGCCGACGCCGGTCACAGACTACTTTCGTCGACCTATGATCTAATTAAATAAATAACCAAACTGAAATGGCTGTAGATCTCAAATCTGAGCTTTGAGAATGTATTTTTTGTCCCTGTATTGAGAAGCCATTACAATCGTTTAATAGTTGTTTTGATCTCACAGGAAGATTCTTTTAGTGACCCACCTGACTTTTAAAAAATATACTCAAAAACATATTCGAACTAACTTTGTTGTAGTCTGTACAAGTGATTTTAGTTTTTAGGCTTCGAAGTTTTTAGCTTGCAGGTAGGCTTTTACTGTATGCTTTTCTTGCATTGGTGGCGCGTAGTATGGACTACTATATAAAAATGTTAATTGATCATGCGTCACTTCTTGCATTGAAACAGCATTTTAACTGCCGATGAGCGTAGTTTAATTACAGGCAGTAGAAAGTGTTCGAGCTATGAGCCTCATATTATATGAGGTATGATGACTGTAGTGTTTTTTTCTGTAGAACAAGGAAGCGAGACTCAAAGCCAATTTAATAGTTAGCATTGAATAAGGATTTTCCGAGAGAGAGAAAGAGAGGTATAGAAAAATGAATAGGTGAAGATAAGAAGGTATGATTTATGACTTTGCTTATTGAGCATAGTCTCTTATTCACACACACACGCTTCTCATTCAAAGGGAACTAAAGGTTTGAGACAAAAGCAATGTTTTCATCTTGTCTTCTTATTATTATTATTATTGTACATTACATATTATCTACTGCCTCTTTCTGCGTGTAAAAGTCAGACTTGAGTGTTTGTCAATGTGAATAGGTTCTATGGTACACTGGTTAGAGAATGTGAGAAAGTAATGGGGTTGGAGCTGTGGGTCTTCAATGTTAAGAGTGTTATCATATAACATAACACGACGCAAGTGGGAAAGGAAGGAATTATTCGGTAGTTTCTTTTCCAACCCTTTCCTTCAACTTTCCTATACATTCATATGTTGTAGGTATATGTAGATATATCTCTCCTCTCTCTCTGTCTGGTGTGATTTCTTCTTTTTCTTTTTGTCTCTGAAAATATGTACAGTGTAAGTGTTCACAATCATGGACCCCTGCCATGCCTAATTTGACTTGAAATAAAACCCTGGTGTAATGATAGAATCTCTCCACCTCATCATCATATTCTAGTCTTAAAAAGGCTATTTAACGTTTTTTAACCTGTTATTTTATGGACATAAGAATAAGAGCTGGAAATAAATAAATAATGGTTTATAAATTTTTAATTTGCCTTCTATGTTATAGTAAAATTTTATTTCGTGGAGGAGTATAGTTATTGTGTTGAAAATTTGAATGGAAACACATCTGTACGTGGACACACCACTTATGTATATAATTACTGTAAACTTTTGTGGTGTAAGAAAATGTTTAATTGTACGTATTCGTTCATCCTGTAAAGAATCAGCCTTTTGAAAAACTGGATTTTTTTTCGTTGTCAATGTTTTTGTTTTCTTAAGCTTTGTTGTTATATGTATTGCTTTGTTGGAAGTATTGTTATTTCTTACTATGCATTATGTACTGGTTGCTAGAGACTGAAGAATGTGAGAATGAAAACAAGTATATGATAGGATCTCTTGTTGCAGTAGTAAGTGTATGTGTGTGTGTGTTAGAACGAAGGATGGGTTAGGTGACTGAAAGTTTAATCAGAGAAAATTTTTTTTGAGCAGAATGGCTGTATAAGTTCGCTTGAGTATGCCGTAGATCTTAGACACACAGTCATAAATCCTGACTGACAATTAACTTGAGCCACTGGGTGAAGAATAAATCATCCCACATTAAATTTGCATTCTTATTGAGCATACCTCTCTATGTATAAACGTGCATGTTGGCGAAGAAATAGGTATACGGGTCTGTTCTTGTCTGTTGTTGGATGATGCACTGCCATTGCCATGCTAACAAAAAATACTTCAAGGCTATATACTTAGAATTTTTACATTTATGTTTGTAATCATTGTTTTAATACATATATTACAACACTTGAACTACATTTATTATGCTTGAAAATTGTTGTTTGATAATTGTTGGAAGATTACATTGATCCGGATTATGAATTGTATATTGTAAATATATTTGACTAAGGTATAAATGACTAACGATAAGAACTTTTGTCAACCACAATATTTGTGGTCTCAAGCTATACAGAGTAATAATTCCAGTGCCTCAGTCCTACGGCAAAGCTAATGATAACCTTAAGACTGCATGGGTTCTGCATGGAGCTATCAAGTCTGCCTGAGGATAATATTTTTCGCACACGCGAGTTTTGTCGACCAAACACATGCACAGCTTACAAAAAAGATTGGTTTACACGGCTAAAACTTAAAGTTTTGTTCCCATTAAGAATGTGTATGGTAAAAAATATAGTAAAATATTAATTTTATAGTTTGCATCTATTATAACAGTACACAATACTGGACTACACATCTTGTTATAACTTTCATCATTGATTTTTATGAATAACCTCCATGTTGAACTGCATTCAATATTGTGGTACTGTTAAATTGAACTGCAAACCATGAGGTTGCACTCCGTAAGGTTGTATGTAGAAATTTGAAAATACGTTGTTGTAACAAACTCTATAGTATCATGGAAGTAATAAGCAACGACTAGCCTTGCGTAGCTCGATCTTTCTGCTGTCTCTCTCTCTCACTCGCTCACACGGAGCACTGTGTGTATGAGGCTGTCACGGTAAGGTCCCAAGTCGCCAGAATTTATGGTCTTAGTTTCGACGCCATGATTTAATGCTCCCTTTTACACTGCCATAGGACTGTACACATCCTATAAAGTATATAACTCTTAGAAACGACTGAAACCAAAAACTTATACACTTTATCTTGTAAGTATCAACTGTATATGCTATTAGAATTACGTGTATTTTCAGGATAATATGCAGGGGAATTTAAAGGAAATCTAGTGTGAGGGTTCCTTTTCTTACTATTTATACTACATATGAATTCGGTGGTAATACGTAGTTACATATATGAGAATTGAATTGTGGAAGATACTAGCTTACAGAGATAGTTTAGTGATTCGGCATCTTTTTCTATATTAATATGTGCTTGTGTGGTTGCATAGAAATAAGTATACGTTTTTTAAAATATACTTGGTGAACATTGTCCCGTGTACGATGAACATGTGTGCAAGATTGTAGGAAGAGTGTGTGTGTGTGTGTGTGCAAAAGGTATTGAAAAAAAGAGCAACTTTTAGTTAAGTTGAAGTGTTGTATGTGCTATGTTTATACACGTTAGTACATATTTTTGAAAGAATGAGAAGAAGAAACGTGTGGTGTGGGAGAAGTCTTTTTTATTATTTTTCCTAGAGATATACAGTCCTTGCCCATAACACCTACATAACAAAAAGTTCCTCCAGTCTTGACTTTCCCTCCCGAGCAGCCAGTATGTTGTAGTGTAGGGTGGAAGTGTGTATGATGGATGTGATAAGCGAAGAACGGAGAGCAGAAAATTTAGCAGGAACCGCTCGCTGCCTCTGCTTCACCCTTCGCGCTATTACTTTCCCACCCCTTCCATCAGATAGCTCGGCATGGATGTATCCCGGCCATATTTTTCCTCCGAGTGTGTATGTATTTTCTGTTGTGTTTAGTAGTACTTTATGCATTTAAAGGGAATGTAGTATATAATAGGATGGGTAATATGACCAAGCCAGAGGTCCTTGTATTGTACATGTAAGGGGGTTTTGAGATATGAAGGAAGTAACCGACAGTCACTTACACACTCAATACTCCTCGAGTACATTTGGTGTCTCAATTATAGATCACGCCTTTTATGCCCGACTCTCTCTCTCTCTCCTACTCTCTGCACAGCTTTTGATGGACCCTCGTAATTGGATATGAAAACCGCAAATAGCCTATTACCAGCTACCCGGACTTTTGCTTCTTCTTGTCGGGCCTACGCAAACATTTGTCCTATTTTCGGGACATAGAAGGATAACGTTTCCTGTAGTTGTTACATGGTACTGTCCATTTGAGTTTGAGTTAAACATTATGCTCCCAATGTTGTTACATATGTTATCATAACAATGTGGTTACTTATTATTATATCGAACTGTCTCCTAGGATTATGATGTTAGCCCCTGCTGAATCCTTCTGCCTCAAACACATGTCAAAATTCAATGCTCAAGTAATTTTCGGATTGTCCATCTTCATTCAACTGGAGCGTACGTTATAATCAAATTTCGTTTATTCTAGGGACACATACAAATATGTGGGCATATTTGTAAATACACATATGTGCATGAAGGAGAGCGGAAAACCTTGTTTGCAACTCACAACCGTCAATACCTACGAGATTGTAGTGTCATAGTTCTGGATCTACCAATACCAACTTGATTTCTGATAGTTTGGATATGGTTTGTGAATCAGCTGTTATAAATATTAATTTGAAAAATGAATGCAAAGTCACCGTTGACTTTATACAGAAAGCTGTTTTGCTATATATGCGGACATGCAATTTCAATGGACTGCTGCCACGCTTGAATGCTTCCAAGCCTGTATATTTGCATGGGAGTGGACTCGGTTATGAACTATAAAGTCCAAAAGGTCATTTGTCATTGGGAAGCGACAGATTTTCAAATGTCAGTTATCGGTTTGAGCTTCTACACATACTTTAGATACATATATGTATATCTACATAGGTATATATTTGTGATTTTTATACATGCTATTCTATGTTGTCTATAGTCGAACTATAGTCGCATAATATGACTTATTCTCTAATGGAGTGATTGCTGTATAAAAAGCTTGTAAGGGGCTCAAAAAAGCAATGAAATAATTTGTTACTCTAAAAATTACAGTGTGACATTACTTGTATTTGGGGGAAGGTAAAAATTTAATTTAATTCAGTTTCCAATGAATTTTAATTAGATGTAAGCAGGTTATTTATGGAGGATTTTGCAAAATAAAAGGAGCTCGTGCAGAAGGGATTTTGTGAAGCAATGTTTTTATTGTAATAAATTCCCTATTCCCTGCTGGCTCCTAATAACTCCTCTGCTATATTTATATTCTGAGAAAGGATTTGATCTTAAGCTCGGATTTGTTTTGTTGGGTCTAAATGGAATTTATTATAACGTCCTATAAGGCAAATGACACCTGAAATCTGTGATTAGGAAATCCCATGTACGAACCAGTATATAGCAATAATAAAGATTTGCTACAATTATTGTACCAAAGCTTTCGTGCACTAATAAAGTGCTACTTAAAGCCGGCCCTACAGCTTCTTGTAATAAAGGGTTGAATCCAGAGCAATGTGCAACTGTGACAATGCTCTCAAACTGTAATTGCAGATAATTGAATCTTTTTCCCAGCCGCAGTGTCTTTCTAAATCTTGAGGCTCAGCTGAGGAGAGAGGTTGTAAATGACAAAATTTAGCATTTGGGAATTTTCCTCTATCTATGGTATTTAAACTTTTGTGCAAGTAGCTTACAGCTTTGTTGTTTGTAATGAGAAGACTTGTATAAAAGAGGCAAAAGCAGTTTATTGTACAAGCTGTCTTTTACTGTAGAAAGTTTCGAATCCCAGGAAGAAAGTTGCAAAGGGTTGAAGGAGGACTGTACTTATACTTATAAGAGACAAATCCGTCTCAGCTGGCAAAGGAATTAATCGGTTTTTCTCTCAAATCAGCCTTACTAAGCTTTTTATTGTAGGAGCTATATATAAGATATATTTAGGTGGTATTCCCCGGAAGGAGAATATAATCTTATAGTAAAGGTCTTAATTGGCAGATGGGGAGACTGGAAGGCAGAAAAAAATATTAGAGTGAGAGACAAGGAGTTCCCTTTTTAGTGGTTTTTGGTAAAAATTTGTAAAAAGATAGATAGTTAAGCCTCCGGCATAGCATCAGTGACTGGTATATTGCTGCTAGTGGTGAAAAAATGTTTGCTGTGCGGACAAAATTTTCTGGACAGAAACGTGGGAGGGAATCCATTCTATAGTAGCTGAGTGTGCGACTCAATACTTTTTATCTTCCAACTGGGATTACTTCCAATAATTTCCCATCAAGAGAATGGCAATGTTGAATTGCATTTTTAGTACTCCCCGTGTCAAAATACCCAAAAGTGTCCTTCACTACAGTGTGTTGTGGTGAAACTACTAGAGTTTGCCGTGATGAATTGTCATTTGTCATCCTGCGAGTTTTGTGTTGATGGAGGTCTGTGACAATCACATTTTTAGATAACTTTGTACGCGAAAAATCTTCAAATATAATGTTTCATTAAATTATGTATATAACGTGTTGGTTGAAATGAAACGGTGATAACCCTGAACTTTATGTATTCTTACGCATGCTAAGATTTTAAATTCAAAAGCGTTACTGAAGCGGTTTAGAATATATGATCCGATCTCTGGGTTTGGTATAGAAAAGTCTCGCTGCCTTGCATAATGTGAAGGACCCCAGACGGTGCGCGAAGATTCTCATACATTGTCATGGTAAAAAATTTTCGAGTCTATCACACTGCGGGATTTTAGCATTCAATCCTCTTTAGTACTCTGTGAATTCCAAATGTGACCTCGGAGGCTTCCGTTCTAAGCGAGCCAGCCATGCACAATGCACCTTAATGTCCCTATGTCAGAGTTATTACAATGGGCAAACGCACTTGGTTTCTGCTTCTCCTCGATCCATCTTTTTCACTCTGGCTCTTCCGCGCCTTCCTGGATTTCACCATGGAGCTTATACATGTAGTATGCTACTATACTTATATGAGCCCTACTCATGTGTTACTTCAAGGTTTTGCATTTGTAATTTGGCTTCATGTAGATATCTTACGGAATCCTTGTTGTAAGGCAATTCTAATTCCCGTAAAATGTTCAAGGATTTCCAGTGACTTACTCATGTAGCGCTATTCGGCAGGATTAGATGTATCTTTACGTATATACTTCATATGCGACCATCTAGCACTTTTGTTTACATATAGGAAACAGTTGATAAGATTAAAAAAGTACAGTAATTTGATTTGAGTCATGAGTGATTTGAGAATGCGGGTTGGAAATGATGGAAATTGTAATTTTTGCCAAGTTCACTATCTAATTTCGACATGTCAATGGAAGGTAAATGGGTAGGAATCTCATTCCTATCTGGACTCCACCATAGTCCAAGCTTGTATTATAATGGTAAGTAATGGGTGATGGAGAGATAGACTTGCACATAAAATCCGGCTAATTGAGTTGTTGTGGCTGTACAACATGAAAAAGAGACTGGCAATGTCCATTGAACATGCACTTCGGTAGCCATATTTTCCCTTGCCACCCTCCTCCATCTGGGATAGTCTAGGAATCTAAGACTCGGAATGCTTCTAGTAATGTTGTATTATTGTGTTAGTATTACTATCATTTTCTTGTAAACCAAGGTGTATTGCTTTGCTAACGAATAAGTACGTGTGTTTTAAATGTGTTTCTACTAAATTACACTCTTTCTCAAAAGAAAATTCCGTTTTTACGTGGTACTTGAATGTCGTAGATTGCCGGAGGATATCGTGCGTACCACATTTAACAAAGATGAAAAAATAGTTTTTGTAATTTGCAAAAAATACTCTAGCAAGATTTATTACCACATTTTGCTTTTAGCGTTGGTATGTGCTTTTGGCTCTTATTCTTGTGGTTCTGTTCTATAGACGTTGCAAACTTGAGGATGGAAAAAATTGTTTGATATGTTATGTGGGGAAGCTATCTATAGTTTAGTTGCTTGTATAAACTACAACGCTGTAGGATTGTAATGCACAATACACTGGAGACTTGGTAGAAAAGTTATGGGAAGCTCTCCGTAATATTTCTGCTACTGTGTTGACTGGTAGGAATTGAGATAAAATATTCTGTTGACGCGCGCGTGTGTGTGTGTAGTACTTGTAGTATTTACATTTGTATATTAGTATGTCTCCTGCTGCTGCTGCTCTGTTGTTTTTTAGTGTAATACGGAAGACGCTGCTCGCTTCGGCTCGGCTCTCGTCGTCGTCGAAAAGGGAGAAGAGAGATGGAATTGAGAAATATTTTTCCCATTATTTACGGCCTCCAAAATTTACAACTTGGCGGTGACAAATTTACGAAAGGAAAATATAGATAAAAGCATTTGTAAATTACCAAAGTCTGATTAATTTTCAGGCTCCTATTATTTCTCCCGTCTCTTATTTATAGAAAGGGAGTGACACCTCATGCATTTTGAATCAGCTGGATATGTACAGAAATTATGTAGTATTTGCAGGAGCTTTCGGGTTGAGTTGACGTGGCCCGTTTTCTTTATTTACTCTCAGCCTTGTACATAATAATAGTGTTGTCTCTGATGTTTACATTTAACTTGCGTATATGAGAGCTTTCCAATAACAACAAGAGTTGGCGTGCTCATGGAGCAGATATCACATTGGGAATTTCTATGCCGAGGGAATATTTTTATGTACAGAGAAACATATTTCTATAGGGAATCTAGGGAATGCGTATCTCAATGCTGAACTATCTGTTTTCATCATATGCATATCTCCGAAACATACGTGTATTGAGTCATCATCTTGTTGATTTTACACTTGATAGAATTATACGATGATACAAAGAAATGTAGAGACACTCCGAAGCCCAAATATATTGCTGCATAATCTATTGCTCTCCTATCTCCAAACGTTGTTTGCACGGTGTAGGCGGCTCCTCTGCTGGAGTTGAAAAAGATATTGAGAGAAAGAGAGAGAGAGGCAAAAAACGGTTGGAGCAGTGAGATATGTGGAACATGTTCATTTTGTTGGATTTGATGAAGCAGTGTTAACATTGCTGGTATATAGTAGGTTGCATACATAGGCTATAACTTTGAAGTTGGAGATATATGGCAACCGAACTTCTATGTGTTAGTATAGAATAGGACGTCATATTTATAAAAGTGTAAACTCCGAAGTTCCATGTAACCGGGAAGGTACAGTAGAACAATTTTCATACAGAATCCGCACCCAACAACTATAGCCCTGACCATGATATATAGTATTAATAGTATCTCTATGGCAATCTACAGTAAGAATACTGTATTTTTATCGTGGAGAAATTTTATGGTGAGGTCAGCAACATGCTTACTTGGAGTTAGTATATACTATATAGCTTCACATGTATAAATACACTGTTCAGAAAAGAGGAGTAAGCCATTTTTATGAAATCTCTCTGCGGGCTCGTAATTTCATTTACGTCAATTTCTTTCCCACAAATATACTCTTTACATGTAGATACGATTTTTCTTATTTTGCTCATGCTCATATGCAAGAATACTAGCTGGAAATCTGTATAACGCAAGCATTACTATAAAGCTATTTGTAATGAAGAGAAAGAGAAATGGAGATGGAGGTTGAGAGATGGATTGTTGTGTTGTGTGTATATGTATAGCATGCATTTCAGTCCGTTATAGTATATATGTACATGTACACCAAGAGTTAGTATTCCACCACTATGCGGTTTCTATTATGTTTGTAACCCCTCTTAAAGATAAATTTGATATTCTCCTTGCCTGCTTTCCTTATTTTCCAACCCGGGGATTAGAAGAGTAGTAGTATTTTTCTGGACTTGTCCCTTCGTCTGCCCGCGCTTATTTCTTTTTTCTGCAATCGAGAGAGGTGCGGGCAGAGAAGCAATCTGTCTTGCAAGGAGAGCTCACTTGACTTGACTTTTTCATTCGTTTGAGCTGGACAGAAATGTCGTATTTCACACTAAGACACTAATGCGTCCTTTCAATTTGCTGAACTATACAGTTGTCCAGCCTAACAAATGATACCTTGTTATAAATATTTGCTTATTCAATATATATCTGACCCCATGCAACATCCAGTCAATTTGATTGTCATACTTAATTGTTATGAATGGATATTTAATGTAATTACATCATGTATCTGCCTACCAAGGATTTTAATTACGAATCAAATTACCACAATATTGGTTGAATCATATTCATAATTCATATATGTAATGTACTGGAATTTAGATTTAAAATGTTTAAACACTACAAAGCACACAAATATTTTTTGACATTTTATTATTGATTTGAATGTTTTGAAATTTAAACGTATTTGTTCATGACATTTCTTTCGACAGTGTAAAACATACGAACAAGATTTTGATGTTGTTTGTTTGTGTATTGCTCAGGTGCAAATGGACTTCGCCGTCGAGGCCGACAGACGTACACCCGCTACCAAACTCTGGAATTAGAGAAGGAGTTCCACACCAATCACTACTTGACGAGGAGAAGACGGATAGAAATGGCACATGCACTGTGTTTGACGGAACGACAAATCAAGATCTGGTTTCAGAACCGCCGAATGAAACTCAAAAAGGAGATCCAGGCTATCAAAGAGCTGAACGAGCAAGAAAAACAAGCCCAGGCTGCTAAACTAGCAGCAGCCCATAGTGACCAGACTGGCCAAAACTAATCACCCACTCAAAAACAATTTTACCTATCAACTATATAAATACTACAACAAATTACCTACCTACTCCATATACTGCTGATAAGGTATGAACACTATTGTCTTATATTCCTTTTGTTTATTTGTTGAATATTTTTTTTACCAATAAGTATAAATAACACCTGCTGTCCAACTTAGATAACCTGGGGTAAAATCTCACTTGGAAGTATCTTCAAAGAATATTTACACCTAATTTAAGAGTACAGGAAATACTAAAAAAGTATTTAAATCCTCGGCTCTAACATTGTATATCATTTATCAAACAACCCCGAGGGTATAAGAAAAAAGCTTCTGTGCGTAGGGTACTTTTATATAGAAATAGAAAGTATACTTGCAGGGAAGAAAACAGTAGGCATAGGGGAAGAAATGTAAGAACATGTAGCACATTTTATCATTGATTCTAGGATTGGGAAAGGAAAGAGCAGGCGAAACCTGAGAACCGTTTAAACTGAAGTTAAAGTCATTGAGGAGGCATTTATCTAGGCCGTAAATGCCAAATAAAATAACCGTTTTCATGACTACTTTACTTGACTTTGCTCAAAGAGCTCCAGAGTATACCGAACGTCGAAAGGAACGGAGGATTTTGCATATAAATATATCCCGGTACAAACTCAATCTATGTATATATCTATTTTGGATCGTCTATACTCTACTAGTAATGTGTATAACGTAACATTCTGAAATAACTACCTACTCGTTGGTTGTTTGAAACTACATGTTTTACTACTGTGTATACTACTTTTTAGACGACATCCAAGTAGTCTCTGTGATATCCGCCTGAGTATATACCTACATGTCTCATAATATTTTAGTGTAAACCCTTTATATCCTCACCCGCACGTAGTTCTTCTTCTTCATTATCCTGCCAAAATCCATATTACACCTATTAGTTTTTGGTCTGTATAGGTAAGGTATAGGGTTACCTATTATATATGTATTCCTTAGTCTGCCATGATAGAAGTGTATTATATACACGAATCTCGAGGTAGACTAATGTGTAATAGGATGTCATCGTATGAGACACTAAAGCGATAGTATAAATAGCTACTATACTGTGTTTTATGTATGATGCAAACCTACCTGGAATGGTAGATAATACGGGATGAACTATCTACATAAAAGGTAACTTTGTTGCAATCCACTTTACATAGGTATGTACTTTTAGACAACGACGACGACCTTTATTATATTTTATGAGGCCGCATCCATATATCTTTTTATCCTATATAGAAGTATTTGCAAAGTTTTTTCATCTATTGGACGGTACAGTATGTAGGATTTTGCATTAAATTGCTAGCGGTATAGTCTCTTATTTTTCACAAAGTTTTTGTACCATGACTTCTTTTACAGTTCTTCTGTTTGGTTTTTGGTTATGTTGTTCTCATGTCTTGAACTGTTTTCCGCACTTGAAACTCTGCTCACTCAAATGAATTTTGTCTTTATTTATTCTCTATGCTCAGGTGATTTTCGTTTTTATTCTGCAATCTCCTCTATAATTTTGGCATTTATATGGAAACAATCATCCGTGGGGAAACATTTGCAACTAGCAACAAGAGACGTGAAAGTGCAGAGGCGCAATTGGTATAAGCATGTATACATATAAGCAAAGAATAAATTAGGTATTGGAATAGTTTTCGGTAATTTCATTAACATACTAATACTATACAGTTAATACAAACTGTATGGTTCATTACATTTAATTAACATCGCAGGTTATAAAATCAACTCTACAGAGTAATCAATGGGGCGCCAGAGCTAATTGAAATATGGATAACGGCGTGATGATATTATGCCTTGGTGAATGATGTAATTTTAGCTATTATTGAAAGGGTCTTAATCTACTTAAACTTAAAGTGATGACTGGGTTATGAGTGAATCAACTGGAGAATTGTTGAGGAAAAGTCATAAACAACTGTTATGCCATCTAATAAAATCAGTCAAAATCTCACGGGTATTACGTAGTGCATGGGACAAAGTATGGTCGGAGCCACTTCGGACAACATAACTTGTTAGGTTAGTTCGAATGGCGGAGGAGTACGGCTTGAATTATTATATAGGGGGAACATGAAAATACATAGAGCCGGTATGTATTCCAAGCATTTTATTATAGACAGAATGAATGAAGCTCAAAGTAAAACCAACGGATGGCTTGTCCCTTCGTTTTCCTACCGTTTTCAACCTTTAAACTTAACTTATATTTTGTCGATACTGTCGTATAAAGGTTTATTCCATGTTGAAAAGTTGTTTATTTCATGTAAACTTTTACTGCATAAAGCTTTAACACCATTTTTTACTGCACTGATTGAATTTTATGACAGTTATAAAACTTCAAGTCCCTTTTTTACACATGAACTATACAGAGATACTCAACGTTCCATGGAAGTTTCTGGGTCAGGAATCTTTTTTGACTTGAGCAATAGTTACTTGGAAGCTCAGTCTCGAAGAGTTGAAACGTTGGTTTAAGCGTGATATTAGGAATCAATTTTTAAGTTGTCATCATTAAAACACTTAAAATTAAATTAAACAGTGTGTTACACGGGTGAATAAAATGGTGTGACGCTACAAATACATTGAAGTTGTGAGAACTGGGTTGGTTTCATGCAGGTAAATAATACTTACAAATTTGTTTTAATTTATTACTCATTTTTTTTATTTTGTTTGTTGCTCTCCAGGATTTTGAATCTATCTACCTTGTGGTTCGGTTTGCGTGTGTTAATAATGGGGAAGATTTGAATCTCAATAGCGTGTGGCGATACAAATATAGGAAAAAAGAAAACCAATTGGCAGTTTTGTAAAAGGAAACACTAAAATACTGAGATACAAAAAAAAACGTGAAAAATTTGGGAGAGAGGATCATCTTGTAAAATTGGACGTGAGAAAAATTGTTAAAAAAGGGAGAAGAATTTTACTTGTGTCTAGATATGGAAAATCAAAATGGGTGAGATGATTTCAAGGCAGTTGATTCTTGTAATAAGCTAATTAATAATGATAAAGTTATTTAAAAAAGAAAAAGGCAAACACATACTAAAACTTAACGAACAGTATACGATTCAAAATATACGATTTTACTAATAATTACTATATATATTTAATTATATATAGTAATTTAATATGAAATATTATATGTTATAACTATTAAGGTGAGAAGGATTTTAAAAAACATAAGGAAAATAGCAAGAGAAGATGAAGCACACAAGTAAACAACCATATTTTTTAAGTTTTTAGTTTGTAGTTTATTTGTTTTTTGTTTGTTTTTTCTCGAGTGTAATCATAGACTAGTTACGTTGTAGCAGTTTAATTGTAATATGTATTATGTATATAAACAAACTTTACTACTACTAAGCTATACATGAACTTGAAAATATTATACGATGATTTTGTTTGTGTGTCTGTGTGAATGAGTGTTATTTTGTGTGTGATTGTGTGCAAACAAGCGTTTTTAGGAAATATGCCGAGTAGGTATTTTAAACTATAAACTACTGTGTGTAATGATATGCTATATAACATAATATAGTATACGTATACAAACTATACTCATCCGTAATTTTGAACTTGCGGTATAATTTCATATGTGTATACTATACAATTTAAAGATATAAGATAATGTAAGTTTTTTTGTGAGTGAATTTCTGACGAAGAACAGAACAACAAAAGTGAATCAATTTTGCCAGTGAATTTTTTGAATTATATTAATAACATTGATTTAAATCATAAAATATAACTATATATGAAAGTGGTAGGTTTGATGGAAACATCGTTTTGAATTTTGAAAGTTTTTCAAAGTCTTCGTCTTACTTATTATTACTTGTCACAATTTTCACCGGAAACTTTGTAATATACTGGAATTTGTAGTAGCAGTTTTGTGAGTCAATAGTTTCTGGTCTGGTAGAGTTTGGAATCCATTAGATATTTCATCTATATTTTCTAGTTCGTTTGAATATATATGTTCTAAATTATTGGATTCTTTGAGATTTCTTACACATTTTGAAATTCACTCGGAACATTTTATCAGCTGTTTACTCTCATTGAAATATTTTTTTTGAATTCAACAACATTACTTTAATTCTTTGTCCTGATATTTACAAATTAATATATTAGAATTCATTCAAACTTGGATTTAAATACAATGCTAGTTCAATTAATCAAAATTCTGTTTCTTGTCAAATTTCATGGCTACAAATAACTTGATTCCTATTATTTTAAAAGTGAACGTACTTGCATTTTCAAATAACGGCAGTTCACTTCTGAAAAATAGTTGACAAAAGAACTTTATAAATAGGAAGAAACTAACATACACATTTTCTTCAGTGTATAAAAATTGTAGATTAATTAGATCTTGACGAAGAATTAAAATTGATAGATACATATTGTGAAGTTTCAGTAGGGATTTAGAAGATGCAAAAGTTTTGACTAAATTGAATGATAAAAAAGAAAATAATTCTTGAGAAGGCAGTTTTTGAAAACTTTACGTATGCATAGATCTGAATGATTGTGTAAGACTACATAATTCTTAAGTACAAGTAAAATTAAGCGTAATTTAATTCCTATATGTAGGCTTGTAAATATAAAAATACATGATGATGAAACTTATACGTACTACTATATAGATATCCATTATAAGTGGCTAGAGTACATAACATTGCGTCATTAATTGTACAATATTATAAAACGTATAAGTATACTTACTACAATATATACTTGAAAAATTATACGATGATGATAAAATTGAAACCAATGCTATACCGTTTACATTACCTAAAAAGAAATGACGTGAACATTGTATACGAACGTAATACTATTGCTAATCCATGTTGATGTATACTGAAGATAATATTATTATTATGGCTACTATATCTTTAATACAGGAAATTTTGCAACGATTGATTGTTTTAAAAAAAGCAACAAGACGATATGATGACCTCTTAGTATTGTTTTTGTAGAGATTACTTTTTGCTTACTACTGAGGTTATGAAAATATCATTTTGTGTTCGAATTTTCTCAATTGACTTCGTTAGGATTTTAAGACGGATATTCTTTCAGGATTTGTTTATTTTTTATTTTGAAAGAAAATTGTGCTTACTTCTAAACAAATTGGTAACGTTTGAGTTAAGATGCAAATGAATTTATATTTATGATATAATACTTAATAGTTATGTAATAATAACTGAAAACGGTATACCTATACCTACATGTAATACTGAAACCAAAATGGTAGCCTGAAATAATGTTTAGTTGCAATTACAGTTGACAGGCTTCTGATCACACAAATATACAAAGGATTCAGAGTTGATAGTGAACGTAAATGTAATATATTTTTGCTTTTAATTTCCTATATATACACAAAAACGGTATACGTCATTTGAGATACAGAGTATAACGATTTATTACTATTATTATTATATTATATATTACTATTATTAATTAATACAAATGCAATGAAGTTGAAACGATCGAATTACTTATGGTTTTAATGACGGACTTGTACAGTATACTATATAGGTTCGAATTTATATTATTATTTATCTGTAATAAGGATATACGTACTATAGCTGTGAACAAATGTTAATTAAATATATATTACATTTTAGCTAATAACGCTTTTTATTTTTACGGTTCACGGGTGAAAATTTAACTCTTGTGTTAGAACGAAGTTAACGTACTCTAGTTAATTTGTATACCCAATAATAATATTTGTGTGTGTAAATTATTTATGTGAACGATATTTTAATTTGACTTCCTTCGTTTATTTTTTGCACTCGGTTACTATTTCAAAACCGCACAGTACATCAGAAGTTTGTAATTTTTTGCCATCAATTTCTATATTACATGAAGATGATTTGACCTTTCTTTTCAAATAGGTCTTTTTGTTCCGATAATTTAATTTTGACCGATATTGTTTCCTCTGTATTTATTTGACTGTGACATGTAGTCTCAAACTGTTATGTCGGCTGCTTAATTCATGCCTGTAGAATTTATACTGAATTCAAGTGTTTTATTTAATTTTTAAGGCATGTTTATTTAGGAGGCTACTAGTTCTATTTTTGTCATTCATGTATGTATTTAAATGCCAGTGAGCTGTGACAAAAGACAGTCTCCAGCAGAGTCACCCCGTAGTGAATATTATTATTTTCATTTTGTCCTCTATAGACTCCAAGCTACTTCTACTGTATACTAACTATTAGCAATTTAGTAACTCCTGTAACGTTAACAAAAAATAAGATTCAACACAAGCCAGAGGTAGTCATGGTACACCGAATTGAAAACGTGTGGCAATATAGTAGTTTTGAGATCATATGTATAACAGTCAATGAAAGTAACACAGAACGGTAATATAAAACAGTTTTGGATCTATTATTATTAAATTATAAATAAGTAGTTGATGATCTATAAAGAAAACTGGTGGAAATTTGATGAGATTGATATTATTAATGAAAAAACAAAGAAATTATTTTGTAATTGACTTGCAAACACTACCGGTGAATTGAATGTATACTATTTGGTATATTGCTTTCCTCCAGAGAAGAAAATCCAAAACAACAATATATTGAAATACGTACAGAGTATAAGTCCAAGGATAATTTCAGTCTTTGTCATACATAAAGGAAATTTTTGAGCATCAGCAGTATATAGTAATTGAGAATTTTACATATGTAAGGCTATGTATTATTATAAAAAACTGTCGTATGTAAAAGTGCATTCTGTGGAAGTTTTAATAAAGTGAAATTAAAAATAATGACATGGCCGCTGTAAGTCAATTCTCTGTTATACACACAGTACTAATAGTCCGTGAATAATACACATGAAAACTCAAAAATATTGCTGGAAAAGTACTATAAATATATACTCGTATTGCAAACTCAATGCTGTACTATTTTAGAATGTCAGAAGCAGCTTCAGTCAAAGATTTTCAAATGCAAAGTGAAACAAGCTAAAAAGAATGGAAAAAGCATAATATGTAATACCTTTATATCTATAGGTGATGATAATGTTGACACAAAAAAAGTAATTCCTGATGTATTGTACTGTGAACTGTGACTTGACTGTCTGATTCATGAATTCCCATTAATTAAATTTTAAAAATTTGCACAAAAATAGTTGTAACCATTCTTTAATTTATTTATTCATTAGCATCATCAACATTCATTCGTGTCTCTTATTGTCGTAATTTCTAAAGACATTCGAATGCAAATGCCATCCTCAATCTAGTTGACAAAGCGAGTCGTTTAAACGGACATTCCTATTCATTGCAGTAGTTGCAAGTACAGTTAATTTTAAAGGCATTAATACATGTCTTCAGCATTTGTATTACAATTCGGAGGAGGAATTAGAATATTAATTCGACGTCAAGGTGTAATGTAAACTGCAATAGAGTCATAGCGATTCCTTGATTATCATGCCTAACTGTAGCTTGTTGTCAGTGTTCCAAGCTACTACGTGCGATTTCAATATACAGGCGTACATAATATATTTCTTTTGCCGGTTGTAAGAAGTAAGGAATGAGGTAGCTAAAACTAGTTGTTGTCATGATGATTACTTTACAGATAATTGCCATCACCATTTGCAACTTTTGCGGTTCCAATACAACATGGAAACAAAATAACTTATACATTTGGCAATTTGATCGTTCGTGGTATTGCGGTCTCGTTGAGAATGCAACAGGCGTTCCAAACAACAAGATCTTGTTGATATAACTTGAGGCAGTAGGAATAAAACACTGAGACTTTTTACTTTCCCACAATGGTTTCTTCTTAAACTTCAGAATAATACAAGGCTACTAAGATCACTCCTGTTTCCATTCCTATGATTAGGTATTTTGCCAAATTACTCGTTACAAAAAAGTATGTAATGATCCACAAGTAAGAACAAGTCAAGGAACGGTGTGAAAAAGTTGATCTTGATTATCAAAAAGACGGCTCTGGCTACGAAACTCTGTTGTTAAGGTTTGGTATCAAAAGTGTTGATTACATACATACAACTTTATTAGTATATAGTTCCATACAGCATGTAATGACTTAACATTAGAGTAAATTACTCCAGAGCATGTACATCCCGTGGACGAGTGATCCCTAAGTAACATATTTACAATGTTTTAACATAGAAAATGGTACTTTGGGAACTTCATATTGACTACGACTACATTTATTTATATGCAAAACACTTGTTATAAGAATTTAAAGACGAATACTATAGAGCTTACATATGCAAGCATACTATACAGCTAGGGAGTCAAAAATTTTATAAAGTACAGTTTAAGAGGGTATGTCTGTAAGTAGGCCCATACTGTTTGGAGATTAGGTTGAAAAACTACAGGCGTGAACTGTATTAATCTCAAGTGCATAAAGTTTCACAAGTATAAGTAAAGGCAATATGGTTGTGTTAACAGCCCTTTTAGAGGTGTAACCCAGTCAGTATACATAATTTTTACGACCGATAGTAATGTGTGATAAAGGCACGATTATTAGGATGTTATGTATTTTTACGACACTGCAAATTGAATGGCTTCTTGTCATTTGAGCTTGCTATATGCTGGTATATACCTATACTGAACTAACCCCTGGGCTCCAACAGCGCTCGCAAAACTCACTGTGTTTGTCTTTCCTTCCTCCATACCTTTTTGCATATATGCAACCTCATATGCTCTCTTCACATTTCATACATTTTTAACGCCGCAACTTCTAGCAACTAAGTTGTCATGACCTAACTAATTTTGCTACTGCATCACTTTTACTTTCAAGTACCAACCAAATTACATTATTTATCACTTGCAAGCTATACATCGAATCGGATACGCCACATAGACAATTTACATAAGTTGAGCATTTAAAACATGTTTCCATTAAATCTAGACACTTGGCATTGTTGTACGACAATGTTGAACACGGCATTAAAACAGTTATTTAATTGTTAATTTGCTTTTAAGCCCCGTCGTTATATTAAAACAATGATCCATTATAATGAGTTCATTTTTAACTACTAGTAAAGTAGTCGTTAATAGTGCATTTATTTGTGTTTAGCATTATGCTCCGTTTAGTATGTTAAGTTGAACATTCAGCTCTACATAATATATTTACAAGTAGATGCATTTGAAAATCGAATATACAGGTGACCCCGAGGGGAGAAAAGTAGGTCGGATTAAATAATAAAAAAACGTCTCATCTTTCCCGCACAATAATATTGAACAACATAGGGACACCTATTATACATGGAACTCTGGCTTGGAAAAATAAAATGTGCACGGAGAAGCCTCGTCTCGACAGAAGGAATGCCTTGTAGGATGTAAACAGGATCGGTTTATGTTTATAGTGGTCATAAAAATCGGTGGAAAAAATATTTTATATTGTACTTCATTTTCCACACACACAAACACACACACATACAGTCTGGCATTTGGTACATAAACACGGGTTTTACTTTACGACCCGTCAATTTGATCGAGTGTGGCACGCAAGTGCTAGGAAGAGACGAGTAAGAATCATTGCAATAGCGGCGGAGTACATAAACTAACAAAAGATTGTTCCAATGGCAAGGGGAAGTCAAGTGCTGCCTTCGTCAACTTCGTACAGAACTAGCACATTTCATTTGTAGAGCCGTAAGTCGTTAGGGGCCGCCTACCATTCATATGGCCAACAGCCGCATTCCCCACGCTCAGCACCGTTGCCAGGCATTGACGTTTCTAATGGCTCCTTCATCATGTATAAAAAGCAGATGAGATACCCATACGGATTAAAAAACTAAAATTCCAAGGAGAAGGAGCAAAGGCACTTCTGGACAATCCTTTTTTACTGCAGGAGGGAATCTTTCAGTGTTGTTGGAAGATGTTCATGAAGGAATTGCAAGGCGGAAAAGCAACGTGACAAAAAACCAGAAACATGAGGAAACTCTTGGGAAACTGTACTGAAGCCAAGAAAAAAACGGGAACCAGGCGGTGTTTTGGAACTTTGGCTCCGAGCATAAAACTTTCTTTCTTCTATGCACTCCGTATACACTTATGTGTATGTATATCTTTCAGTCTGTGATTCTTGATATATTTTACTTAGGATGCTTTATATGTTTTAGTTTGCGACTCTTTGTATATTTTACTATGTGAATCTTCATATATTTTTGCAGTCTTGTATATTTCAGCCTGTGAAGCTTTACATATTTGAGTTGGCGATTCCTGTACATATTTGGGTCTTTTGGGTTGTCTATTCTCCACATGTTAGAGCTTCAGATTCAAATATTTAGGCTCGTGATTCTTTATGTATTTAAGTTTGCAATTCCTCATTTCAGATGGTGATCCTTCATATGAAGTCGGATTCTTTAGTTTTATACTAATATTCGTGGTATATTGCATTACTGCATATATCATCTTTCCTATATTTAAGTTTGCGATTCTATACAGTCTAACCCTGAAGCTTGAGGATATACTCATATATGAGGAGGCTACTATCTCTGTCAGTGTAAGTCGATGTTGTTAGAGAATGTAAAATATGTGAATATAGATGTGTGAACTAACAACTCTACAGTTTATGTGTATGCAGAGAGTTTGTTTTCATCCTCTCACAGTCAAGTATCTTACCAGTCCCTGTATTTCCTCAACTGTAAGTCGGTCCGGAGTTTCTACATAAGAGTAAAGATTCTCTCATCTTCTCGAGTCTCCTCCGAACCTATCTCTGCTTAAGCTTTTGCTTTACTTTACGTTTTCAGAGTTTGGCTGACGCTGTGACGGTGACGATGGAGGATGATCTATGTATTTGGAATGTACCCAACCATGACACTGGGCTCGGCATTTGACAAATGTGCTTGATTTTCATCTCAAAGCTTACTTAGTGCAAGCTTGAGACTAGAGAAGACGATTTTTATTTACGAGAACTCAGTTTCGAGATTTGTGACTAAGTGTACACACACTATCTTCTGCACAAAAGGTTAAAAAGTGTAGGATTGCTTATGCATGAACCTAAGAAAAATAAAAGTTGGCTTGAACAAGAAATTGGGTTTGGAGTTCCTCATTTTTTGTCTGTACCACCAAGTATATGTATGTATGGATTTTTCATGTATACATTCTCTCTATGTGTGAATTTAATAGTACTTTCCAGGTAGCAACTATAGAAAGGGATGAACATTCTTTGCCATACAGACAGCATGGAGATACAGGTCTCGTATCTGTACGAAGACTGCAGGTATACCTTCCAACATCGAGTAAGTTGAATTGGAAACTTTAACTTTGATAGAATGATAAACTCCTTGAGACCGCGGCGGTCTTAAGTAACATTTGCTACATTCTGACAACAAGCCTGGAGGCATCGTGTAGGCGAATACTTGACCAAAGGTAAAAAAAACTAAAGCATTTGACCACAGCTATTATTTATTACTTCATCTACACTTTTTTTGTTCGTCAGCAACGTTTGGCTTGTATATAGCTGCTACCTTCCCAAGTGCATTGTCTTTACTTCCACGGACCAGTCTCCTACTCAATGAAGGTATCTCAATTCTTTATGAGATTGTCCAAATGCTAATATTTTACATGGCACTGAACATTTCATTCTTTTTATGATTTAGAAAAGCGAGTGCCTTCATAAATATTGCATGTTTTGCTTAAATACTTTATGTTCAAAATTATTTTTTTCTCATTTGCAGGTTCTTTTGCATAGACGCAGTTCCAAAAGAAAGAGGAAATAAGTTACCAGGCACCTATGTATAGTCAGAATGAAACTTGTCCTTATAACCATTACCGACTCTCTTCTCTGGTCCTACGTGATGTTGTCAAGTCTTAACTGTTGCCATTAAAATTCTCCAGCATTCAATGTTAATCCCTCCATTGACGCACTGTCCAACTGAAGGTTTAGAAATCATGTGGAAGTACCCTCAGCGGTGCTTATATAAAGTATGAAACACATTAGTAGGAATTTGTAAAGTCTAAAAGGTACCTATGAGAAATTATTTATGCAGCACGCGACTCCTCATGTCTTGACTAAACGTTTTCCATGAATGGCGTATTCTTCAAAAATGAAGGTTTGATGCCTACACAATTATTGACAAGCTGTAGTTACAAAAAAAAGTATTTTAGTGAAGTACCAAGTGTCTGCTATTACATGCTTTGAGTTGGTAAGTTAGATTGTTTTAATTTGATAAAGATTATAACCATCAATATCGTTTTTTCACAGCTCGAGTCTGGACCTAGACACTGTTTGAAATGATTACGACCGATTAGCCGGTAAGTTCATCATTATCGCCTTGAAAAATCATCGATTTAGTATTACCTGAAGGAGAAACTGTTAAGTTTATTGTTATTTAATGAGATTGATATGTGGTAGAATTGCCTTTGATGTACTCCATCCCTTCATTTACATTATCGCCATTGTTATACTCTATATAATACCATACTATATAGCTAAGCCCCATTTGAATGTATTGACAATGTTTGTGGTTATTGCTTTGGGTTTGACATTCAGGTTCTAGGTATTTGTACACACAGCTACAAATTATTTGGTACAACAGAGTATAGCGAGGATCCTTTATAGTTCAAGAGATGGGTGATTACAACTGCACTGGAGGCACACTCGGCAAGTGCATTCGTATAAAGGAATAGGATCTTATCACTGTTATCATCCACTCAAACGGGACGATCTCTGCTCCCACAGAGCCATGAGGAAGCGCTTTTACTGCACTTTTGAATCCTTCTTGGCCCCACTAAAGCTATATAATTCCTTGAGTAAATATGCTCCTACCACGCTACTATACTCCTGCCTGTTGTTTTTATGCATCTACTTTTACGACCTGTGTATCCAACGGTTGCACTTTACTCCATTAACGTAAGCAGTAGCTAAAGCAGCTTTAATATGTGGGATACAGTTTTACCGAGTATTTAATCTGGATGGAGTAGCATTTAAAAAGGATGTAGTTGTAGGTATACGAAATGATAATAATTTTCGCTTATCATATTGCAATGAGAATAATCAGATAATTAGACATTTGGGGCTTTCAGTTTAGTGCAATAATGCCTATTCCTTGTTACAGAACCACAAGTTTGTTTGTATCGAGGATACCTTTGGATTCATACATAAATTATAACGCCGTATGAAGGAGCAACTTCCTCAACCTCAATATAATTTCTACACCACTATAATTTCTGTAATCTAATATAATCTCTATATGTTATATTTATGTTACATATTATAAACATTATATATGATATATAAATTCATGAGTACATTTTTTTGGTATTAAGTCATGTGGTTGTAGGCTTTCTGGAGTGTACTCAAATGCATGAATGAGGAAACGAAATAATAATAATTATTGTTTCAAGTTTGAAACAATAAAATAGTCATTGGATCACATAGTATGATATATGAGATGTATGTATTTTATAGGCTTAAAGGATGATAACTCTATTTCCATTCCACTTGGTTGAGAACAGGCGAAACTATGAAACTACTATCCTGTTGGATTTTACTTGTTCCAGGGATATTGCTCTGTGCCATTGAGACTTTCTCGGGAAGCAGTCAAAGCGCCTGGTGTGCCCTTTGAGCCAGGACAACTTTCATTAGATTCGGCAGAAATAGGACTGTACTCCGTCAGAGCAAAACATTATATATTTATGAGCTTGTACTTTGAAATTGACTTTTGACACTGACGAGGTGTCCGTATAATTTATTTAGGTCCTTACACGCTCTATTTTCCAGCAGTCCTCCATTCACAGTTGATTATTTTAGTTTTTAGTTGCTCGTTTACATTTAAATTTGTTACGACTAAGTTCGCGACGTAAGGAAAAGTCAAGGCTTGTTGTATAAGGCGTACATAGTAACTTATTTTCTGTTCGTAACTTAAATTGTAACTTAAATGTGTGAATATATTTGTAAATAATATGTACCTATATAGATAAATATTATACATAATGTGAATCTCCTCCTTGTGCAAGGACAAGATGGTTGCTCCGTGTACAACACTAATTACAAATAGGTTATTTACAGGATCCATTGCTACAACTGTAAACAGATTTTAATTTGAAATTTCTTGTATCTTTGTACCAGGAACAACAATACTGTGTTTCACTTGTAATTCAAGTAACTTTATAATTGCAAGAAGAAACTACCAGGATCTATTGCTGGAGCGCTAGTCAACATTTTGGAAATTCATTGGTTGGGATTTGGTAAGAGTAAATATCTGTTTTTAGTCTCAGTGTATAAGTATTTGTTTGGATGAGATTGAGGACCGGGAGTTTAAGTGCGTGTTTTCGTTTTGTTTTTGGCGAATAGAGTGAGCAATGAAAGAGAGAGAGAGAGAGAGAGAGAGCTGGTGTATAATAGTATACTGGTGGTAGTTTTTGAGCAGATGAGAAAAGTACCTTGAGTTGTAGGAATGAAAGTGTGAGCTTTAGGAAAAAGAAAACGCCTTCATTTTCTTTATTCGACCCCCGACGATCGTAAAAGCATTACTCCGTGACCAACAAAACGTGTTTTTCGAATTTTATTTTTTCTCCATTTTCTCCACACTCACTGTGTTAAAGTATACATATAGTAGACTTTTACTTCAGATGGATTTCTCCATTGTACTCACTCAGGCCCACTTCAGTCTCCTCGTACTTTTAATTGATATGCCATTCAAACTTATTGCTTTGTTTCACCAACCTTTTCTCTCTCCTCACTCTCGCATTAATTCTCACGTGCTTCCTACCACTCTATTCACTTTAACCTGGTTTTACTTTCATTTTCCCGTACGTTTTCCCCGCAGTAGATATATGTATGCATTTTTCAAGAACCTCTTCTATATATTATTTTGCTCACTCAGTAGATTCTACTCAGTAGCCTTTTTGTATTTTTTATAAAATATATATTTTTATATTATTATACATACAGGTAAGACATATGTGTATATTGTATACTTTAATCTTCGTAACTTCAGAGCACCCTTTCTTTCCCACAAAATTTCCTGTGTAGACATCAATTTTGTCATTGTTATTGCTTTATATAGTAGATGTATTTCTATCATCATTATTACTCTCCTCTATTTCCAGAATGTCAACTGAGAGTGCAGGTCGTGAAGGGTTCAGCACTCCTGTTAAATCTTTGTGCTCCGGTTATTCTGGTAATTGCTATATTTTTTTATTTTAGCTTTCTTACCTACGAGAGAACTTCTAACAATTCTTTAAACAAAAATTTCGCCAGTGCTTAAGTTTGCAAATACGAAGATTTACCAAACAGGACAACCGTAACGGGACAGTTAACTTTGTATTATTCCTTAAAGTATAAACGATTTTTCTAGTACCACATACCTTTCTGTTATGAATATCTTGGGTTAAAAAACCTGACAAAATATCAACGATTTATCTCGGAAATTGTAGCGATGTAGACATTTTGAATCACGTTGTTAGTTTATGTAACAAAAAGCTGCAAAACGCAGACATGGAGCAAAAAATCAAAGAGAATTTGTATCAGATCTTGCGAGATTCCTGTCAAAATTTGTTAAACAAGTATAGCGAGGGTTTTTTAGCATTGAAAATTCAGAGCAAGTCCTGAATATTGCAATATCCTAGGGAATTGATATATACTAGAAAGAAGAAGACATTAAAGACAGAGAGAAGCTACGCTTTAAGTGGGATGATTATCCCGTTGATAAGCAAGAGAGAAGTGCCCATTTCACAGATGGTTGGTTAACCCAAGGAAAAAAGGATGATTACGAATGCAAATTCTTATCTATGGGAATGCAGTCGTGCATTGCTATTGTAATAATGTCAATATATCCTCCTAGTGACTGCTCTTATGTTGTACAACAGCAATATTTGAATTGACGGTATAGTCTTATATTCTGATTTTTGTAACACCTCGCTACTTACATATAGTTGAGTATGTACATCAGTTGGATAGTGAATAGGATTCTTTCGTAGCAGGAAGATATAGGTAAGGCATTATGCTATCCTACAGCACGTTTGGGTTTCTAAGTGCGACCTCATAGAGCACCTCGTATCTGTCTGATCCCCCTCATCCTACATGATAATACTATGGCAGTGTCACTGGAGACCCAAAAAAATTTGGTATTCAGAGTCACGTTTCCTTACTAGATAGCTCCAGGCTTGCTTGACTTCAGTTCAGAGTTCAAAGAATAATAGGAAAGCAAAGGCAAAATTTTTTAAAGACAATTTCCTTCTCCTAAGGATAGCAATATTCTTTTCTAATGCTGAAGATAGTTACATATGTTCTCCAAGGATAGCGAAGTTCCTTTCGTGAAGATGATAGTAACTCTGGACTGGAAAGCAACGTTATAGATGAGTATGTATTACCTGAATAAAACAAATGCGTAAAGGTTTTGACAGTGCGGAATTCCTAACTAACCTACACATGTACCTTGCTTCTCATAGGGCACCGTCTCAACTATAGAAGGTAAGAGAGACTGAAATAATCACGTTTCTATGGAAGTTCTATAAGATTCCTGGTCATATAAGTATGGAAGTGACATTATGTATAGAGTACTGTGCAAGCGAAGGTCCTGGCCGGTGTAGTCACTCTCTCTCTCTCTCGCTTTACATTGATGGAATATAATATGGTCTGGAGAATTTGGGGAAGACTCATGAAAATATTCCCTTCTTTTGCATTTCTGCATTCGTTTCGTGTCTAAGCAATTCTCTAGCTCTAGCTCACTTATTCTGCCTTCCCTCTGCAATGTTTCAGTCACAGACACAGACTATGAATAAATTAAGGCTCAGAATTTAAAATGACTTCAATGAGAATTTGCGATTGAAGCAGGGATGTCTCCGTCAGGAATGAAATTCCCCAGTCCATCCCAGTTACTCATCATACTTTATTGCTGTGAAGTGGATTATTTCCCTTGTACTATAATATAGAATGCTTTTCTTCGTTAGTAGTTTTACACAATTTTTTTTATAAATATATACATTTAATTTACTATATGAACTTTTTATAATTTTGTACTGACGCTCCAGAGATCAAAAACAATTACAACTGCCTATTTTAGATTCTTCTATGTAAATCTTGCGTGCACTAATTTAGGACGGAAACTGAATTTGTAAATGTGCTGTGAATATCTTTATTAGTATTATTTATGAAGATTTTCTTGGGAATTTGATTAGAAAGCTTGTTTTCTTTTATGGGGATTTGGTTTAATCTTATATCTGATGGTTTAAACTTTTCCTTTATTTTTGGAGTAAATTTTTCGTAATAAAACCTTAAGATGCCAGACTCATCGATTACATTTTAACGTCAATAGATACATAATTTTTAGCATTTAAAAACCCAGGATTTATTGCAATGGTCATTGAAATTATTCCGTGTATACAATCGAAATTAATTGCTCTGGGTAACATTTTATGTTTTTGAGGAGTGAAGGAGTCATTACAGTAAGGAATGGGAAATCCGTGGGGGTAGCTTGCTGAACAGGGGATTACACTTGTTCGTTCAGGAGGGAAAACATGGCCATAGATTACAGGGACAGTCTATAGTCTTGATTAGGAATGGCAATCAAATTGACTTACCTCATTGCAAGATCCATTTAATCCAATTAAGTTTCATCCGAAAAGAAAACCATTCTACCAACTGTGGTTTGTACATACATACAAGATACTTGGAATTTGATTGCAGGAGGGTGGTGTTTTTCGATTTACAAATCACTTTGTTCGAGGGTGATAGAGGCTAAAAACAAGCTTCATGCATGTTCATGCAGTTTTATAATGGCATATCACACCAACACCCACGAAAACCACCAGACACACACTTGAGCTCAATTAAATCAACGTATGCACTTGATCTGTTCAGGATCATGATCGCACAATATGTAAAAGCAGTGAATGGCTACGCAGCTCCAAAAGATCATGATATGTAAATAGCATTACTGAGGATCGAGAGATCATATACTATGACCAAGTGCTATAGTACTTAAGTAAGATTCTGCCTTATTTTGCTCGTGTATATATGTAAACCTCAGCTCCTTGCAACCACTATGACTTACACGCATTACGATGAAAACACTCACTTTCATTGCACTTTCCAAACCGCACACACACAACCCTCCTGCTTATTGAATCAATTCAGCTAACAGTAGAGATCACTCTGCATCAATATTATTGGTCTTCAATCATTTATGAAGACTTGCTATCCCATGAACTAGCTCTGTCAGATGATCTGAGTTGAGATATTGATGCAGTAATATGTATTCAGAAATAACTGCAATTACAATAAGGTGTCGCAATTACTTCTGGTTATTCACTTATATATAAATATAGGTATGTATACCTCGTTAACTTGCTTAGGCAGGTTTAACTCTGGTTATTTAGTTGTTTATATTTAGGATGTCTTAGTTATTACTGTTTGAAGTAAATAATAATTGAGAAGAAATTTAAGAAATATAAAACATTTGTTACTATTTGGAATTTATTTTGAAAATAATTTTAACTACTACTCTTCTCCAGAAAAAGCTTCTTGTTTCAAAGACAGAGTAGCTGGAATGACTGACAGAGTGATGTACAAGTGAAGTGGCAGCTGTAATGAAAAGGTTTCGAAAGTAAAAATCCTCAAATAGACCCAATAAAATATATTTATAAAGTTAAAAAAGTGCAAGTGGTTCTCCCCAAGAACATCCATTGTCTAATTGTAAACCGTCGAAAAGAAAAACTTCGTCGTCCCTTTTATTACTCAACTTTTAGAACAACAATGAGCACTTTTAGTTTCATTTTATAACATCCATTTTTTCACTTCCTTTTTTACCTTAAGAGAGATGAGATGAGCAATTGTTTAAATCAGCCTTGGCATCTACGTAGGTATGGGTTCAAGTCAGAGTTGTTCTCAAGTTCGAGTAGTACGCGAGTATTTCGGGTCATGTTCAAGTTCGGGTCACGTTCGGGTCCA
>JAQGAK010000437.1:0-80365 GCA_034696945.1 Lipothrix lubbocki
CATATTATCCTTGATTCGTAGTTTCACATTCATCCGCTGCTGATTCAGACAACCTTATTCTATTATACTATCCTTGGCTTGTATCTTGTTTTTGAACGAGAGAGAGAGAGAGGGTCACCAATTAAGAATGAATTCTGACGTAGCTATGCGTAGTTGGTGGAAGAGTTTGACGTCTACTAAATGACAAAGATGTAGATATACGTGGAAGTTAGCAAACAAATACCAGGGAATTTAGGTGGTCCTCTAGGATTTCTGTTTAGGTAAATACTTGGTGTCACCAGTCAGAATGTTGGTACCATACGAAATCTGTATGCTGCACAGTTATATACATACATTTTGTTGCATCCTTACGTGGAACTGAACTTGAAGACATCGGCGTTACCCTTTTATCGGTACACAATGCCTGTTCTCTGAATATTTAAAATGTGATAGAGAACTGTGTAGACAAAGCTCCAAAACATACAAAGACATTACAGTAATACCAGAGGGGAATGTTTTAATGGTATGTATTACGAAGAAATACCAGAGTACAAACACGGAAAAAGATCTCCGTAAATGTTTGTTCAAGTAACTCTCGGGGCTGAATGATAATACTTTTGATTGGTCTGACAAGCGTATCCATAAGTAAGCATAATAAGAGAGTTAGGTCTCGTATTATTTTCAAGTATTAAATGGTGACAAGACGAGATTGTTCCCAGTCACTCATCATGTATACGGTGGAGATTAGAGAGATCCATATCCAAGTTAAATACTCTTTTATCTCGCATACGCGTCATTGTTTCTGCTTTAATTCCGACAATGACAACGATTTGCTCTCTTCAGTTCTTCTTTTTTTGTCGTCTCCGTGTCACTGAGCCATGTAACAGTTAAGTCACCGAACTTGACCCGCATGGGACAATAAGAACAAAGTTATATATTGTCTTTCATCATAGGGGCGGCGTCTTGAAAAATCAACAAAGCTTTGAACTATTCAGACTGTTGTTGTAGTGCAGTATTGAATGATGTGTTTGTTTCATTTTTTAGGATTCATCGTTATATGCAGTAAAAACTGATTTACAAATCATGATGATCCAAAATTTCTAAAAGTCACATGTATTACAAACATTATAACGCTGCATAATAAATTTGCGAATATAAATATTATTCATTATATGCATCTATAAATCAATCTTTTCTTCAACTTGGACACTTGAGCTTGTAAATGATGACAATGATATTAATAATGATTTGTGCGTAATCAGACATCCTATATTTACTGCTTAGATACAATTGCCTTGACGAATCTAATAATTAAATAGTTTAGGACCTCACTAATTCAATCTATTTTGATGTTCTTTTTCATGAAATTGCCTCCCGCTCGCGCTCAACCGAAATAAATCTGATGTGGAATTCAAAAATATTTACTTGACTTACATCCCTAACAGGTAACTAAGAAGCTTGTTTACTATTTTTTTATATTTTAACATCCTATAGGAATATTGATCTTATAGTCGAGAAGGTCATAATTCTCCTGCATACAGTTCTTTTGCTAAAATGTACTGCATTGGGTTAATCATTGCTAAACCATATTACCATAAATAACATTACGTAAATGCCAGTTCATTTCTGTGAATGTTACTTTCTGCAGGGGACGTTCAAATTGCTTGTAAAGTTTGATATTTATTGATCATTACAGTAAAGCAGCACTGAATTTAAAATGATTGGTTACGAGTGATTGACCAACGGCCAAAAAATGTTTGAAAGGTGACATGAAACTGATGTTGTAAGGTCAATACTCTGCCTCATGTCCTTTTTCTAATTATTAAATGCGTTAACATATCTATGGACGGTTTAAATGCGGAAATAAGTTTGGAAAAGATGTGCGATAGCGTTCTAGCGTGAGATACTTGCCGCGGCTTGTACATAGGAAGATATTTTAATATTTTTCCACAAACTTTTCCCTTCCAGCGATGTTGTGCAGAAATGATATTATTATTACTATTGCATGAATTTTTGACAATATATGGTCAAGTTTAAGATCATATATGGGATGTTAGCTATATACATATCATCTAATAATAAGCTCTGTCTGTTGAAGTTTGTTATTTTAAATAATAAACATTGTCAGTGAATACGATGATGTGTGCACTTCAGTTGTACAACCAGCCGCAGTTTATATTTTTGCAGTGTATTTACTAACAATAAGCAGAATTTTAGTTTCTTAACAATACTGTTTATATTTAGGATTTAGGTGTCTACATATTGATAATTGATATATCCGTCACATCGCGTGCTCATAGCCACACAATGCTGTAAGCTATTTGCGAATGCTTATGACTCCCCGATTCGAACTGTTAATCTATACTCTTCTTTTGCTCTGTAGCTGTACATCCGTTGAAAAGACTATAAATATGTAATCTAAAGTAGGGTCGTTAATTTGAAGTCTAAGGCTTTAATATTATAATACATGGAGTGTTTCCTGCATCCTTGCAGACAAATGTCCCCAAAGAAATGCCGATTAAGATAAAACTTTGAGATGCAAGTCTGCTGTAAAATTTGCTGTGTGGATAAGTGTACGCTACTCTAATAAACCTTTTCTTCAAGGAGGCTAGAATTTCCTTTTTCGGTCGGGCTTTCCACTTTCCAGTTTCCACTAATGTTAAACATAGGAAACTTTCTAGTTTCCATGTGTACTTTCCACTTCCCACCTGCATTACTTTCCACATCAGCTTTCCACTTTCCATAGCATCTTTCCACTTTCCATAGCAACTTTCCACTTTCCATAGCATCTTTCCACTTTCCATAGCAACTTTCCACTTTCCATAGCAACTTTCCACATTATCTAAAATCTTTACACTCCGGTTCTCACTCATACTATGTATTTTCCATCATCTATAGAAAATCGTTACTTTAGCGCATCGAGTTGATAAACATGACCGAAGATGGTGGCAGTATGCATTGTTTGGGAAATGAACTCGATATACTGCAGCAGGTTGAAAGTAGCTCGATGTTCTGCAGCTGGTGGAAAGTATCTCGATGTTCTATAGCTGGTGGAAAGTTACTCCTTGAGTAGCAGGTGGAAAGTATTTAATGGTCATGGAAAGTGGAAAGTAGCTGTGGAAAATGGAAAGTAGGTATGGAAAGTGGAAAGCTCGTGCGGAAAGTGGAACGTTGGTGGGGAAAGTGGAAAGCAAAACATGTGGAAAATGGAAAGTACGGTGGAAATTGGAAAGTTTTCTATGTTCAACGTTAGTGGAAAGTCAAAAGTTTCCACTGGAAAGTGGAAAGCCCGACCGAAAAAGGGAATTCTAGCCCTTCAAGGATTTCCAAATGTAAAGGCTCAATGTAGGTGGTCACGTAGTACTTGAGTACAAAACTGTAAAGAATGAGTTGACAAATAGAGATAAAAAAGTACGTCATTAAAATTCCGTAATAAAATCAATGTTAACGTGGATTCATACAAGTATCTTCTATCTGGGGGGTTAAAAGATGTAACACAGCGAGAGAGCCAGAACAATTCAAAAAATTTTTGACCCATAAACTGTAATTTGATCGAAGCTTTTCGTCTGCCAAATCTCGTTTCCCATGTACTAACTGACAATTAGTACAAATGAGTCTGGCTGAATAAACGTTATCGATGAGACCGGCAGACGCTGCTGCTGTCAACGCTATCTTGGACCCTGGACACGAACGGCCTACAACTGCCTCCCCTTTTCCTGTTCCTTTGACGACTTCTCTGATGTTGTAATTGTTAATTATTCCCGTTGTCGATTGTTATGATGTGCGTGACAGAGATAACAAGCTTATAATTGACTCATATGACAGTTCAAAGCTAAACAACATTAAGTCGCTTTATATAACTAGAGAAGTGTGCAACAGATTTTAGTTGGAGTTTTAATTATGTAAGTACAGATGAGCTTTAGCGTGCATCCTAATCTTTAATTTGTAGGTTGATGTATGTATAGGTTTGCACCTGCAACAGTGTGCAACACTTTAGTATGCAACCTTGATTTCTTCTCTCCAATAACCAAAGATGAATCACTCGTTGCAGTTTCTTTCATCCGCGTTGTTGGAACTTTACCTGTTAGTATGTACCAAAGTGTAGAGTATGGATAAGCCCGATGTTAAGTCAGCTGAAATGACAACAGAAGTAATATCCCGTTGGTGTGTCAGTCAGTTAATGTAGTTGCCAATAAATACCGACCTGGCTTCTTACTTCACAGCGTGCCTCAATTAGCCTCTCAACTTTATCATCAGTCCAATCATATCAATTCCGTGCATGAAACGCTTCCTATTCAACAAAATGGATTTGTAAATCGAATATTGTCAGAAGAACTCAATTACCCTATCAATGGCTACTGCAGCATATGTATATCTATGTAACTGCAGATATCTTTCACAGTGCTGGAATCGGGCTCGTAATGAAGCATGTAGTATCTGTATCTATGTAGGTACACTAGTACAATATTTATAATATACTATCACTCAGTCACTGTAGTCACTCAGACTCATTTTATACGTAATCTATCGAGGTTTCAAATGTCGATCAAGAACCAAGCTGATATAACTGTGATGTGTCAATGATCCAATAAGGAAAAATACATCTAATTGCTTTTAAGGTGTTGTAAGGTATGGCTTTCGTGAGTTATATAGTGAACACCTCGTGCTAGAGCTGAATCTGCTGCTCCTTAGAAGTTCAAGGTACAAAGTTGTGTAAAGCTATAAAGAAAGACCCTTGTATTCATTGAGGAAGACGCTTTGAAGCGCCATGTAGCCTCACTTGACATTCGAGGTGTTTCTAAACTCGATGTGTTATCAAAGAGTTGGATCGGAAGTCGTGATGGGAAATAAAAAATGGGTTATGCAATTTTTTGCTATACAACATTGTACTATCTTCTTTTTATTTCCCTCGTATGTACACTCAGTCCCTATCGAGGGTACTGGAACTCTGAAGAAATTAACCACTCAACTTGTAGAGAGCTGTCCAGAGAAGGAAAGAGAGTAATAAGTCTACTCTACCTCCTTCTCTTCGTCTTCCATCGTCACTATTATTTTTTAGCTATCCTGAAGGCTTGGAATTTTCATCACGTTCTCTTCCCAATGCATTGTTCATCTACAGTTTTTGCCGGAGTATACGTACGAAAACCTTTTGATTTAAGCGCTGCACAAGCATAACTCCCTTTAAGCAAGTTATTCGGACACACAGGACCTCCTTTGATTCCCTTTGAACGCGCTGTGGATATTAAGTCCTCGGCCGTGATAATTCTTTTACAGTCCCACCTACTTTTAAATGTCTGGAACATTCTATTTGAGCAACTTCTGTACCGCAGAAATTGTGAATGTGCTGCTCTTAGAATTGTCCAACTTACAATTAGGCTCTTCTTTAAGACTACTATAGATGTGATGTACGTAGAAAGTAAAATCGGGTAGTTTCTCTTTGTGGTACCAATCCTAGTTATTATATACTATGTATAATAACACTGCAGTATATCCAAGTACATAATATCACAGATAATATATAGTGTTGCAGGATGGTCCAGATCTGACATCGACTTTTGCTACTGAAAGGGAACTCCAAAAATGTCGGTCAGCCTGTAATGTGGACCGCCTTGTATTTTCAACTAATGTTTAGTACTGCGATGGTCAGCGCTGCTGCCACAAGTTACTATCATTCGAGGCTTTATATTTCTAACTGTTAAAAAAACCAATTTTGTGTAGACTGTAGAGTCGCTGAAGTGTTTCGATACATTCTTTGGGCATTGGAGTAGAATGCGATTTCCGACGTTTATAGTGGATGTTTAGGTTTTAGCTGATTTTAGTTGGTCGGAACATGAACACGTTGCTAAAACAGCCACGATCTATCCGTATTCTGGTAAACCCTACAAAATCTAGGATTATTAAAAGTCTCTACAAGCTTTGCCAGGAAAATGCCTAAAAATTGCAAATTCGTACATTTTGCAACGAACTTAGTCGATGCACACAATATACACGTACTTTAACCTGTAAGTAATTCAGTCAATAAGTGTCACCACTTTAAACTCATTTTATGACGGGCTGTATAATAGAATTTCATTCGGTGCTAACATAAAAAAGGAACTTCATTTAGCTATATCTAATGCTTTGAGTAGCCAAGGATCTTGAAACTTAAAACCTGGTCAGTGTACACTTTTATCATGATACTGCATATTTACATTGAAAAATGTTTTGGAGAGAGTATACAAAGAAGTCTGTGTCTATATGTAGTTTTTACATACATAAAAGTGTAGATTCTTGTCTAGGTTTTAAAAAACTGTACAAGACACTGCTGCTACAGTAGTCCCCGTCATATGTTCTTCCTGTATGGTTTTAGCCTCGTCTGGTCCAGGTAGGGACTTGAAGAAAATTCCGTGGAGCAGGTAGTTTAGTCTAAACGACTGACGCAAATGAACATTTCTGTGTGTACTTCCAGCCTCATTCCTATCTGTTGTACAGACTAGGCATCATAGTCGTTACATAAATATTAGATAGAACAAACTCATATGTATTTCCAGCTAGGAGAAGGCGGAATGTGATCCAAAAGTCCCAAGTACGTACATACGAGAGACTTATTATTAGAGGAAAGGAAAAGGCTTGCCGGCAAAAAGGCATCACTTATAAATTGGAACTCAGCATGAGAAAAAAAGAGTCTGGATGGAAAAACTATGAAGCCCTCGCTCCCCCACAAGACAAACAGAAGAGACATTGTGAAAACCCTCTCACCTCACCTGAGATATCCGAAAGTATATATGCGGAGAACCTTAGTACATGACTATGAAGTGTACATCCCGATATGCAACGTACACCTTGATATGCAATATACATCTTGTTAATATGCTGCTGCATGTATAGCTTGTTGATGTGCATCATCCAGCTTGCATCGAAAATCCAAAAGGGAAAAAGGTGTTTAGTCCTTGCTTAAGACTGCATATAATTATTAGTATATGAGTTCCATAGAGAATAGGATGAAAAGAAAAAAGTTCCCATCTCTCTCTCTCTCTGTACCTACTGAACGAATTGAGTGTACAAAGTTTTTCATCTACTGCATAACAGGTCTCACACTTATTGCACTGTACCTTCAACAACCTCATGTATATTATCATGAGTGAGTATATGTGCGTACACTAACGTTGGATACACCAGCAACTGCAGGGGAAAGGTATGGAGCGAATATGCACTCGTCGACAGTCGACCAAGGTAGTTGAGTGCAGTCGCTTGAAACAAGCCAGCAGTTGAGCAGTTAGTGAGTGCTGATCAAGACGTGTTGTTGTTTCTCTCCTCGTAGCGTATATGCAGGCTAAACTTGTTTTCACATGGTTCTCACAACCATTGAGAATTCTGTCCGCACTATGTACAATCTTCTAGAGCCGGGGGAGAGTACTGAATTTTGCTACGTGCACAAAATCCAGTGATTATTTTCAAAAAGCGTGAACATTGTTCACATTATTAGCCATATAAAAGTTTCCTATTCTGCGGATTCCCAACTTTGCGTTGTAGTTCCTCCAGAGGATTCAGTAACATTATTAAAACCGAATTCCTGTAAGACTGTGTGTACCGAACCGAGGTGGTGAAGGACTGAAAAGTTTGTGAATTCAAGCGTCAACCCCTTGGATAGAGAATTTGTATTGAGATTGTTACTGCCCTACTGTATTTGCTTGCGCATTGTATTGACTTTTGTGTATTTACTGGCCTGTATTTCCTGTGGTATTTACTTTACTGCAGTGAATTTGCTGACGTCGGGACTGTAAAAAGTTTGCAAATAATAATTGAATCCTGACGATAACTTTTTTGAAGTACTTGTCCTAAATAAAAAAGTAGCCATCATTTATTATTACTGTGTGTGAGTCTAATAACTTTTGCTAATCGCATATCAATCAATGTGTACATTGAGCAGTAAAGTACTTAAAGAAAGTAAACTCATTGCAACCAGTTGTGGTTTAATGGTGGTGAAAAAATTGGAGTGAGAAAAAACTTTAATTCACTTCCAACACAAGGAAAAACAAAGCTGGGATTGTAATTTGGTGGTCAGTTGAATTGCTTCTCTTGGTCGTTGACAAATGAAAGCAAAACTATTGTTGTTAACTGTGAACGGATAATTTAAATTCGATCTCGAAATTGTTTCCTCTTCAACTACCGAAGATTTTTGCACAAACAATTTTGCACAACTTATTTGCACAACAGTGGTGACACTCCTCCATTAACAATGTCATGACGAGTGTGGGAATGAGAGTATAAATTTACTTATGGTTGAACAAAAAGGGAAACTTTACAGTTAATTTCCTAAAAATTTCAATTTCATTTGTATTCCCATCTACATCAAGTCCACATACGGATCATTTTTGCACGGCTGGACTCATTACACGTATCTACATACTACACTGGAATTAAATATTTGCGAATCGAATTTAGTTGCTCTTCCGTGTACATAATTTCCACACGGAAAATTGTATTCCTCTTACTAGTTGGAGGCTCTACAAGATAATCTTGGAAATTAGACTCTTTCCGTTTTCCCATCTCTAAGCTTATTAAGTAAAGCGGATGGGGCGTTGAGTGACAGTCCGTGATTGTTCCGATCATTAATCCTTGTCCATATAAAACATTTACTGTTTTTATGTTATTACTGCTGACAACGGTTGTTAGTTGTGTAGGAGAAAAAGTGACGAGTATTCAGACCGATTTGAAAAAATAGTTTGCCATACCAGAAATACTACTGATGTTATAGGATTATGTAAATGTGTGTTACAAAATGGATTTTACATTTTTGAATTTCCAAACTCCTGTCGAGTGGATCATGATGGTGATCATCTGTAGTCGCCGCCAGGTACGTGAAGTAACGTTTGTATTAGTTATTTTATTGTGCATTTTTCTTTTAAGCTATATTAAGACTCGCACAAAAACGACCATTATACAGCTAATGTATGTTAACTAAAAAGTATATTGCACTTTACGCTGTGGATTTCCTATGTATTCATAAGACATGGCAGATGCCTTTTTGTTCAAAATAAAACGTGCATGTATACATGCAGGTAAAAATACTGCGCCGACACTCTATACAAGATGTTAAATAACAGAGCTTTGTTCACACGTTTGTTCAACAATAGTGTGTATAATGGAAGCAACGTGACGATGTTTAGGATTCAAAATTACATCAAATTATAGACTGTGTTAAATACTTGGGGAAATGTGATTCCCATTTTTAGTTCCATGTACTTATACCTACTATACGTACTTATATATATTTTGTGGTAATGTAAAATAATCATGTAAGATAGTAGTAAACACGACCATATCGTATGTAATAACATACCTCTGCCTACCTACAGATATGTCTTCACATGAGCTCTTGTTGCAGTCATGTGTGTAAATATAAATATATACCTACAAAAATGTAGTATAAATATATATTTTAATAGAACGTTATTTAGTTGTATGAGACAAGAAAAGAGAGACTGATTGCAAGCAAGCCGTCCATGTATATTGTAAAATTACTCCAAAAAGGTGTTTAATAACTTGTTGAAAAGTAAGTGTGGGTATCGTTGTAATTTTTAAACGTTCCTCTTATGAGGAGCGAGGTCATTAATATAGATACGTCAACATATATTTAGCCAACATGTAGTTATGTCAGGCGAGGGAAAAAATTTCTAGGATCTATCTCTATTAACAACGTTTCGTTCAACACTAATTCAACGTTGTGAGAATCATAAGTTAGAACTCGCAATATAATAAAAAATGTTGAAGATTCTGTGAACGAACGCTCGTTGTCTTCGAAGTCACTATTATGGGGAAAAGCGGAACGTGCAGAAGCGTGGGTACATATGCGTGCTCGTTTATCCGTTTAAACCTAAGGGAAGTTATGCCAACGTTTTGAGTCAACAAAAACGTTTCGGCTGAATCAAAACTGGAATTTAACATGCAAAAGATGTTTGTGCTCATAAATTAAACATTTTAAAGTAACAAATAGAAGTGAAAAATTGAATTTTTTAAAATTAAATTGTGTAAAAATCTAAAATAGAATCAGGGATCTAAAAATAAATCAAATTTACTACGCAGTAATCTAATACACTACAAGTATATTATGCTTGGAATGGAAAGTTAAGAATACAAGATTAAGAAATTAATAGACCTGAAGATTTTAATATATTGTAGGGACTATCGCCAACCATTAATTGGCTTATGTACAAAATCCTGTGAAGGAGCGAGCACGGAGTAACCGAGCCCCAAACGAAGTTACCACATGTATATATGTACATTGTAGGAGCATTGTAGCCACCAACTAAAACATTTAAATGGATATCTTGTTAGTGGTGTTAAAATGTATTTTCCATTTAGATTTTTTGTGCTCTCAGTGTGTGCACGTATAAGTATAATACTATGACCCGTCTTCCTGGGCGATGGAAATTGGTATTTGTCTGATCACACCGCTGGCTATGTAGGGTGCCCTTTTAAAACATTAGCATGTTACGTTAGTTGGACTTCAACTATACAGAAGAAGGGTAGGGCAGGAAAAGGGTCTAAATTTTTAAGATATGCACTGAGCTGATAAAGGACGTACAGTGTTATTTTGGAGGCATGAGCATATGTGAATCATGGAACGTTCCGTCTTAGTATACGGATTTGTTGGTGGAGGAAATGATAACAAACGGAATAAATTCAAAAAGCTTGATGTGGGTTATCTTGAATGTTTATCGAAAGTGTTATTCTAACCTTTCGACTTGATTGAACAACATTTAAGTCATGGTCTGAGTCTTGTTTTAAAGTATTTTCTATCCTACTAATAAAACCACGTATAAAGTTACAATGTTTCCTTTCGGATCGATACCGCCAGGTCTTTATGTACATAGTTGGAATATAATTTCTTAATATTGGTTTATAGGATTTTTATATGTACAGCCTTGCAAGCTTCAACAATGTCGGGCTTGAAAATTATTCCGTCTCAGATGTGCTCACATAGAGTTAGGTTAACAAAACTAGTTTGAATTCCACTCTTTGGCTCTTCTTCTTAAGTCAGTCATGTTGTATCTTGTAGTGAAATCGAGTTCACACTTACGTATAATTACTTAATGTTTGTGTATGTGTATGAATTAATGATGAGGAATAAAAGTTGACTATGCATTTAAATGATGGATGCTATGTGTAGGTGATTTTTGAGACGGAAGAAGCTTTTGGGTGTGCAAGGATGAGTTGTTCATATATATATGTATACATATATATTTACAGTATATTGTCGGCGAGGTTCTAACGATATGTACCTAAAAGTATTGTTTAGGTGCATACACATTATTCTGAATATGAAAATTAAAAACTGGTCTGAAAATCTTTATTTGATGAATTCCCATTCAACTATAGTACGGATGCCTCAATCCATGGTTAAGTATTTGCAAGTCCTGACTTAATCTTTATCTGGGGTGCACATTGTTAAATTCAATTAGAATTTCTCATCTAAACGATCTACTGAAGAGATTCGCTTCCAAGGAAGAGAAGCATATAGGAAGATGATAATGATGATGATGAGAAGTATGACAGCTATAAAACTAGTTCTAACTTTTCACATGCTCCCTCATCATCTGCTGCTTACTTGATGAATGATTCTTGAATTCTTTAATCACTTTTAACGTCAGAGCAGTGGTCATAAGTACTTCGTCATTATTTACACTAAGGTGCTTAGGAATATGGACTTTGTGCCAGCAAAGTTAATAAGTGCAAGTTTGTTTGGCACAATAACTATGCATATCCATACCTCTATAAAGTATGCACTATAAGATTCGAACGAAGTAATTTTCATTTCCATTACCTTCACATGATTTTTCATGTTGCGCCCAAAAAATCAATAGTTGTGTACTTGCACTAATACTAGAGTATCATGTAACACTGTCCTGACATATAATTACTTGAGATAAACAGCCATCCTTAGTAATATTCATATAGGTCTACTGAACAGTAGTGGGACAGTGGTTGGTTTCATTTGCAAAAAGAAAACGATTCGCTGCAATTAATATTTTTTCGAGTGTGCAAACTGCACAGCTATGTATTATAGGTATGTACTAGTTGTGTCCACACTTGCAACCTACTACTGCACACAACCTTGTTATTGCATCCTAGTATGCCCATCAAGCGTCCACTCCTACTCTGTTCAAGTGTCTGAATGTAGCCTAAAAGAATTTTGCACATTTTTGGCATCCTGAATCAGTTTAAGTGTACCGTTATTATACCTTTCACAATAATTAGGCTTGCATATATATTGCAATTGTAATTTCGTATACAAAAATATAAGCTATAATAGATATAAGAAATTTCAAAGTCAAGAACAAAATCTTCCATTGTACATGACTGTATGTTTGTATTGTATTTATTATATGCTTCACAGACGATCATATCATTGTGTATTACTGTTCTCTATACTTTCAAGTACCAAAAGGTTAAGTCTTTCATCAGAATTTTCTGTTTCAGTGCACACTATGATAACTTCAATAGATAAAGCAAACACATACTTTACTAGGTCGAAGTAAATGTCCTGGTCAGTTTCATTTCTCTTAATGTTTTTCATTCGTCGGTATAATTTAAGAATCGTTTCTATTAAGTGGTTGGGTAGATTTCTGTATGTTTAACATGCATTATTGTGTAGATAGTAGTAACCAACGGTCAAGGCAAAGTTCACATAGTCTATTGATCTGTATTTTTTGTTCTACACATGCATCCTATATATAGTATATACACATGAATAAACCTTTAAGATAAGTGTGCGGGCCATTTACTTGAAATGATAATGACTATAATCCTCAAGTTATTTATGAACAACAAGCCTTCCCTGTGTAGGAAATCGGACCGCTCTGACAACAGTCTTTTAATTCATCAAGAGACATTTTCAGAGCGGAGAAAAATGACCTACAGATACACGATGCACAAATATTAAAACTTATACAAAATTGGGTATGTGTTTTTAAATAAGAATAGAAAATTCATTTGGAAATAAATTGCTTATCCGTGTGACTGCCAAGAAGATATGTACCTATTCATACGTAGGTACATTGGTACATACATGTTTCCGATTGAAATAGAAACTTATGTTTCTATCGAAAGACATCGGCAGTGTAATAATTTCATTATCTAGTGCATTTGGACTTATATGCTTACATACAGGATTTTAATTTATAAATATAAACAAAAACAAATAATCCACAATGCTTATACTCATACTACAATTATTATCTTTTGGATGGTGCTGTTGAAAACAAAATATTTAGAAATGAAACAATTGACCGAAACGTAATCATGAGTCGTGATAATACAAACATTTTTTATAGTTCAGTAACGTAAATTTTTTTTGTTCCACGTATTCTTGTTTGTTCTGACAGTTTGTTTTTATATACTCTATATATTCTATTTTGTAAGATGTTTACCTATCTTTCATTGTATCCTATTTAGTCGAAGATGCTTCTATATCTATTCTGACAATGACCAAAGGCATTGTTATGAATGCAAAAACTCGAACGTATTTTCACTCTCAAGCCCGTCTCTGACCTCTAGACCGAGAGATGCACCCATTCACTATCAATAACCAAACGAGCAGTGATTACTGTGGTAGAAGAGAGTGTCTTGAAAGAGAATAATGAGAGACAGCTATAGGGATGTAGAGGAGAATTCAAACCAACTGTTGAATTCTATAGAGTGTAATTGTTCACTTGATTTACTCTGAAGTCAGTTATTATAGACACCTGAATTTCCCTGATGACCTCGTAGCCTGCTTGACCCGTAAGCTTCAATTTCAATTGAATTTGACTTGCAAGAAGAGCTACTACTATAGTGACGTTGTCTCATGATTAATACTTTGTTTTCTATGTATTTAATTCTACCATCACAAGTAAGCTTATACAGTCTCTTTGTGTTTAATAAATACTCTTCTCCTGTAACTGAAGCCCCATCAGTGTGTACTGAATACGAATCTGCAGTTTCCGTCTGCTCCTGTGTGGCTGTACATACAAACATCTCTGATTATTAGCGTCCATATCAATGATTCTCAATGTCTGTCTTGATTCTATACATAATTGCTTGCCTGCATCTGTATTATGTGGAGAAATTGATAGCTGTATCTGTATTATACGGGGAAATTGACTCACATGCTGTATATGCTTTGTGGATATGTATGGTAAGGAAACTGTTTGGTTCTGCATCTCTATGACATGCATCGTGAGGGTAGAAAATTTGTAAAACTACACGCATACAGAGAAAAAACAATTTGCGAATGTCTTGTATGTAATTATGGCGAGTACGTTAACATGTGTTAAATTATTCACATGGCTCATCCTGGTTAAGTATCAAATTGGTATTCATGTGTATAGACGAGTGAACTGCCCTATTGAGATCCCGCAAAATAAACAGCGGTTTTAAACCTTTGATTTAGGTATTCGTAGAGGTATACTTTCATGTGTCTAATGGTAGCTCACTAGTTTCATGGGCCATGAATTCATGAATCATGTCATGCACTTAAGTGAATGTTGTAAAGATGATAGTGAATCTTTTTATATACTGAGATTCTCTCCCTTTGATTCCACTGGTCGTGTATAGAAGTGCAGCAACTTATACAACATGCGCCTTGCACAGCAAATATGTAGGTAGGAGAGCAATGTCTCCCTGCATTGCGAAAATGATATACTATATATGATGATAGATCTTATTTATTGGAAGAATCGAGGGCAAGATGATTGACACAAGTCAATTATTTTCAATGATTGTTGTTCATCGCAAGTTCAAGATCCAAGCACTAATACTACGCTTACTGTGTTTTTCATACATGACTGTTACACATTCTTTCAACTTTTACTTTATTATTACTCGTGATTTAGATATGTCTGCGTACGTAACAAAACACGCAGTAAGTGATTCTATTTTCATTCACTTCAGTCTATAGTTTGAGATATGAAATTAATCAGAGTGGACGCTTCAGTTTCACATCAATCGAAAAATCAAGACTAATATAATGATAGAATATGAATATAGTTTTGAGATCATATGTGCAACGACAGTTTTGATTTCTTTGACGAGAAGTGAAATACGGCTACTGTGATATTTAGTATACTTCTCATGATTCTGACTTTTACCAAAAAGTGATTACAATTTGTTTGCATACACTTGAGATGCAGATGTACAAATTAAAGCGTGAGAACATGCCTAAAAGCATCCATATATAATTATGAAGATGTTAGACGGAGATTTCATCAAATGTTTCAGCATACAGCTTCATCAGACCTGTCAAGGAATCTTAGTTCAAAATTACTTTTACAGTCTAATAAAAATTCCCTCTTCAACTCTCTTTTGACAAGTCGCGTTTAGCTTTTGAGTAGCTAAATACTATATTGGAGCTATATACATGCACATAAATGACTTCAGGAAGTATTTTTCTGGTTAGTAAATGAAGATTTTTCGAAAGTTTTTTTTAACTTTGAAAGGCTTATTTTGTGATACATACTGTCATCCAAAATCGCTGGGCGGCATTTGTTAACGTTTCAACATTCCTGTTTTCAAACGATTTTGCGTCTAGTTCTTGTTGATGTTTTACCTCATATAGATGTTTCTACTAGAATATAAGCGGAAGATAATAAAAGTGATGAGGATGGATGTTTTCGTCCGAGAGGGGTTTTGAGGGAAAAAACTGGAAAAGGACAACCATGAAATTCATCATGATGAGAGAAGTGCCGACTAAGAGTTTTTATTAGAAATCCTTACATACATTTATTCAGCGTGCGGGATGCATGTATAAAAGTTTAGCAATACTGTTCAATTTTTTCTCGGTCCCACCTCCTCTTATCTCAATGTTTTGTTTACTTTTGACATTCGGGGATGCTGCTTTTCATGTCCCTCATTTATCACAAATCTTGTTACGGCAGTATGAGCATATACGAACAAATTTTCATGTCATGTTCCGGTACACGATGTGGTTTCAAGCCATTGCCCTTTATCAAAATTCCATGTGTAGGGTTAAATTGCGTAACAACGTATGTATGATCTAAAGCTTTGACCAGTGCTGGAGCGTTAGCAATGTGTGTGTATGACTGTAGGTATAGATGAAAGGAAAAACCAAAACTTACGCTTCTGGACAAAACCTGCCAAGCTCTAATGCTCATTCCTGATTTGATGTTAATTAAGTTTAGCATGTGTCAATTTTTTATTGCTCCTTCCGCCCGTCCATACCCGTCAGTTAGGCTTATTTGGTGAACGTGTCAAGGTGGAGGGAGGTTGTGGGAGAATTGTGTTTGTAAAAAATATCTAGCCGCACCTGGATTTCCTATGGTAGCCAAAGCCGTGAGAATCTCCGGTATGAGGTATTTGATTCCTTATTATACACACGTTGGAAAGAAACATACCAATGATGCATACGTTTCTAGATTGCTTAGATCTAACCGTGTATAAATTTTCACGGTTAGAGAAGCTAGTTAAAAGCGATTTCCTTTAGGCACGAGCAAGTTTTTTAATTTGATCAGTTAAGCTGTGTATCTCCAAGATGAATATAAGCATAAGATGTATATTTTTAAACTCATACGTAGATAGATATATCTAAGCCTTTAGTAAAGTTGTGTTCATAAAACGGATTTACTAGTCGTTTAAACTATAAGCAGCAGGTCCTTTCGCCGCCACATGTACAGCCTTCAAGAAGGCAAGGTTCAATTCCAGTCTAGTACGTTGCTATTTTAGTAATCCTGGAACGAAAAATGTAAATGAGGCAGATTAAAAATTAGATGACTTCCAAAGCTGCAAATTAGTGCATATTAACCAGAACGCAAGACTTGCACTTTTTTACGAAATTATAAATCCTTCCAGCGGGTTATGAGCTGTGCCAAAGTTATTAGTAGCTTTACTTTTCGTTCGTAGTACATATGTTAATTTTCCATTCAGAATACTGCAGTATACAGAGCAATAAGGATTCAGTCCCCAGTAGAGACATATATTAGCTGAAATAACCATTGCCATAAAACAGTCATAACAAAAATTAATTCCTAGCTGTGTGTGTGAATATTGTCAGAAAAAGTGTGCGTGTGTAAAAATAACTGCGTGTGTACCCTACAAACATGCTTATACTTATACTTATATCCGTTCAAGATGGATAAAGATATGGGAGAGAATTCCAAGGAAGCAACATGACAAAATTCCGCCGCTGTAATGGTGAATCGTTTATTATAAATCATGTACACGGTAATATACTTGCTTCAATGAGAAGAACATTACAGGGACACATATGTATAACCATACGGCGGAGACACAGGCAGCTCCCAATCCACGGGGTCTGTAACAACCACTACCGTCATGCAGAAGGAAAAGACGATTATATATTGTATAGGAAGCGTAAGCGTGTGAATGAGATTTTAGTTAAGGAAATGTGACAATATAACTTATGCAAATTAACTCATAAGAATTACTCGTATTTCAATGTCATTCCAAACTTGTTATCAGAGGATGTACATGTAAACAGTGCAGTTACTTACACACGTTTGAGCTTATAAACTGTAAGTACATACTTAAAGAGCTTGTAACTTTTTTCTGTATCTTCTTTAAGCGGCGGTTGCAGTTGAACTTGCGCTTGTGAGATTGTGTTATTTCTTATTGGATTTTGGATGTGTTTACAGATATGCAAACTGTACATGTAATTACATGATTAAATTTAAAGAATGCTTGCTTCCATGAGCTCAAACGACATGCAGAAGGTTTGAACGTTAAAGCGACATATAAATACATAAAGATTTTTTATTACATAATAACACCACTGTGAGAACTCTGTATGCAAAAAACATCCAAGCTCACTGATCTTTTCCTAGAGCCTTGACTTGGATTGAAATAACTATGTTGTTAAGAGATAAGAAAAAATGCTGTTACGAAACCTTTATCGATATAATGTGATTATTGACATTAGAAAGCAAAGCAAGGGATGCTTCTTGAATCAATGAAAGTAATTCGTAATGGTGAAGCAAATAAATTGCACAGGATTTGCATTGATTAAGGATGAGTATGTAATAAAGTGAGTGACTTCATGTTTCCATGCAATTGCATAACAACAATAAGACCTGTTGGAAATGATGCGGGACCTGACAATTCCATGTGCCAATGATTGGCAGGATGGAATTTTACATTACATTCATTATTACATAGCTTGCTGCAAGTTTGTAGCGATGAGCGTATTGGATTAAAGAGGATAGGAACTGTTAAAGATTAAGCTGTCAGCAAACCTAGGATTCCGCACTCGTTTTTTTCCAATGTGGATTGATCTCGGCGGGGTAGTTGAAGAAATTATTATTGACTTGTCATTAGCAACGAGGTAGATGAAAGAAAGAGAGAAAGGAAATGCGGAAGATCAAGCGGAGTGGAATTACAAACCGCATATGAGGAATTGACCGTTCGAATAAATAATAACTCAAATCATAAATAACGGGAGGGTATTTCTTTGCAAGTGCAATTATTTGAATTTTACTCACCGCACCACAGCACCTGCTTTATTGATGTATTAAAGTTACGGAGGAGTCAGTATTGTGATGAGGATAACAGCATTCGCATTTGTTGATCGACTGCATTTAGAAACTACAATAAATTCTATTCTATAAATTTATTTGAATGAAGTGTACAGTCAGCTTTGTTTACTTACCGATGACCCTGGCATTGCATATAAGCAAATAAATTGCCACTGCACAGTAAATAAATTGTCATTGATGTTGCATTCCTATACGGTACTGAATTTATTACAAAGTCAATTCTCAATTCAGGGTGAGAAATCTTCGCTAATCTTCACCTTTATCTCATCTGATTTCCTTTCGCCAGAATAAATAATCGAGTATCGTGGTTTTAATTGTGTAAATGATTGAGAATTTATGCTGTATAGCTGACATTGGTTGACACTCACGTCGGAATTAAGGTGCAAGAAGATGGATGTGGTGAAGCATTTCTTTATAGTCATAGTTGCTTACTAAACGGAAGACAAATTCCAATGTAATTGCAAGTGTTTCTGGACTCCATCCTAGCTATGTAGTATAATTGTATTATACTGCAAATAGTACAGGGGATTAAAATTAAACTTTATTGTCCATCCATACCGTCAAGCCCGGCTGCCTTGGAATGACATTGTTGAACCTCCACACGTGAAACATCTACGGACGATATCACTCAATGCTAATTCTTGACTGACTTTTAAGCCGTTACTTCAGCTTTTATTATTAACCCCTATGGATAAAACATAGACGTATGTGTTAAAACTAAACTTAAATTGATTATATATTCATACACTGGCCCTATACTGAACGCATTCAACTTACATTGGACGTAACGACCTTGTTAGTGTGCTATTGAAGCGGAATACTTGACCGTGAGGATTTTGCCCGCACCCAAATGCTTATTCTTAAAAAGTGGTTGTATTTATTGCACCTGGATTAACATACCTCAGTGCAGATTCATGCATACACTATAAGCTATAAAATATTTTAGGGTGACTGCGGTTACACTAAACTTTATATTGTATTCGGCATGCACAAAAACCAAGTATTCCCCAAGACTTAGCGCGGTTGTGAGCATTTATAATGGTTTGCAATTAAGTGTGAAATGCTATATAGAGGCAGCTCGTTTAATTTTTTAATCCTAGCAATTTTATGATGAAGCTATCAGATTGTGTGCCTTTGTTCAACAACACATATGTGTCCATTTTATGTTACTTAACTGCTTTTGTAAGACTTGGAGACCGTAGGGACAGGCAGACTGGTTTTATATCTGCTCTAACCATAACATACAATATGGCAAAGAATTTTAAAATTCCAAGTCGTTACAATCTCTCCAAAGCTTGTTTCCTTTTTAGAGAGCATTAAGAAATGCTTCCTTCAGGTAATGGACTGACATAGAAATTAATAAGTGCATTATATATGCAAAAATAATAATTTATCAAACATGAACGATGAAATCTAACCTATAGTCAGTTTTCAGGATGTTATGACGTCTCTTTCTTTAATCCGGTTAATATCAGCCCGCCACACTGGCATAATTACATACATACATCCTTACAGTAGTGGCGTGAATGAGCTTTAGTCTGCTGGAGGTGATGACTCTTAATAGGTTAGGAGATTAGTAAAAACGTTCTCGCCAGCGTCGAAGTTCTCGTGGTTATGATACATCATGTGTAGTATAAATAACAGGTAATCTCTATAAGAAGTGTAGGCAAGCCCATATATTTATTCCGTAACAAGCTCAGGGTAGTTCTGTATGGTGTCTTCAATAATTTTTCAATTTACTGCATTAGTTATCGAATAAGGATCGAAGTGTAATTTATTTAGATTGTTATCGCTATGAATGGGAGTAACACCAGCTCTACAGCTATGTAAACGGTGGATATTGAGGGTGCTACTAGATTTTAACTATCTTCGGAATAGGAAACTAAATCATATTGTGAACCTCATTTATATGTTGGTATAGTAGTTTAATAACCCCAATTTATTGAGAAAACCATACCCTATTTTGGAATTTACCTCCTGGTAGGAACGTGAAGTAGCGTAACTTATTTATTATCTTGGATTTGGATTACACATAAGTTCGCCTTTTCGCAGGTGATTCCTATGTATATATCCGTTACACCATAAACATGTTTTCATCAATCGGTGTCCAATTAGTTAAATATTATGTCAAATAAAATTTTCAAAAAGGTCATGAAAACCAATAGGAGTCAATGTATTAGTCTTGTAGCTTTAGGATTTTGTTTTATGGTCCGTTGCTATAACTTTTGGGGTAAAATCCCTTATGATGCTTGTCATGGCCCTACTTTGCCATATGCTGACACGTACACGCTTAACACTCTTGACATATTTCTATGAACCGTATATAAGGTTCCTGCTTGCACCTGTTTGGGTCGCAGATTATGAGGGTTCAAACAATTCCCTTCTGTTGCTCTGTGTAGGGATTCTATTTACAAAATCGAGTACGCATAGCCAAAGCATTTTCTCCGTAAGTAAATACACTTATGCACATCCAAATGCACACACTTAACATGTACAAGTCGCTTGTCCCGTGAATTTTAGAGGATTGAGAAGAAATACATCGATTAAACATATGGGAAGGCTTTCTGCAGTCATCACATAATGTTCGTCCAAGTTTTAGTCATGCTTTGCTTTCAAGTATCTATCTATTTATGTATAGGTTTACTGCAATTATGTTAAGGCAGTACTTGATGTATCAATGTGTATCTGTATTTGGTAAAATTGCTATCAATAAATTTTCCCCATCCAATTAATCTGACAGTGTCTAATATATTTTGACAACAATGTTCTTCTCCCTCCATTCAGTGATATAGTCAAATACAGAGTGTATCTTATAGTCTTGCATGTAAGTCATTGTGTATACTAAAGCATTAATATGACTTCCTGAAAGAGAACGAGCTGTTAATTCCTGAGATAAATAAAACTTGGTCAATTAAACAGTTTGGGCGTGAAATATACGTATCAGGGAATAATTCAACCCCCAAGCGTAAGCTCAGTCCGCTTTTGTATCCCCACGAAAACAAGCAAGGGCTATGCATTATCTCAGAACTGCAGACGTTCGATTCTCAGAGTTTAACGTTATTATTTTTGAACCATTTGGAGTTGTATCACGTCAATATAATAGTAGTGACATCATCCGTGCACATAGAAGCTTAAGTTGATCCATACTCGCCGGATTAACTCACAACGAATCCGGAAATTAGTTGAGAGGGCAGGGGCTCACTGATTGGTTTTCGAGGGATTCTACCCTGATAAGTTACAATTAGCCGTGTAAAAGTTTTAGAGCTTGGACGTGGTCCGGAAAGAAATAATTAGATAGAAGATTTTTACAATTATCGTCTCCACGGTTCGTTTTCTTTATCAGTGACGCCCGTTCATGGGCCTTTCCATGAATTGCCGGAGTGACCGGGGTTGCACCACCCGTGCCCATGCGTTTCCTTAATGACAGCGCTGAGACTCTGAGTACGTCAATCTCGAAAAGAGACGCGACTTACTGCCTTGGCAACTTATGCAAAGAATATAAGTAAGTACATATTGCGTTGGAGGACCCACTGACATTTACATGACATACAGCTTCTGACTGCAGTAGCAAAGTGTTGTACTACGCTTGCAGACGAATAGCTCTGACAGCTGCAATTACTTAACAGATGGACTAAATGTTCAATGGTAAATGGGGCAAGAAAGGCATGTGAAGCGGAGATTAAAATCGGAGCAATACGTGTTGCAATGGCCACTCGCCAATGGGAATTAATGCTCGTAATGTGTATAATTTGTAGTTGCAAGGAACACATACTGTATCATTTCATTGATTATATCAAGGGCAGCTTGTAAACACCTACAGTTTCAGAGAGTTGAATGTAGTTGACATTAAAAATATTTGTACGCTAATTCTGTGCAAATCCTGCTACATTGCAGGCTTACATAAATTGCAGGAGTTGCCATCCATGTGTTCTAAATAGTTATTTTAAACATCCCTTGTAATTGCGATGACTAAGTAATTATTATTGGTAATACATCCACTAAATTGTAATATTGTATTATAATTAAGAAATCCATAATCCTCTTTTCATTGAAAGCTATTCAATCAAATTGATGTCATGGTTTCATGTAGCTACATATATGTGTGTTATACCTCATGTAAGCTTTTACCTTTGTAGTAATGTTGTCAAAACCTTTTCGTTTATGTAATAATTTTAGAAAGACACAAGTACAATTCTTTAAACATAATTCCTTCGACACGATAGTTTCTAAAAAGAGATACAAGCCAAGAAACATAGGTGGGTATGTAAAACTTCACAGTGGTAACAACTTTCGAACATTCTTGCTCATTTTGAACTATGTAGCTACTTGATTTTGCGTGTATATTTGCTAACTACTTAGCTATATTCGATTCTTATTTGACTTTGTTAAGTAAGCTTATATGCTTGAAAATGAACGTAAAGGTTATAATTGTTTTCCGTGTTATTTAAATTCTGTTATCATGTATGACTCAGGTATGCCTTTACACAGGATTATGAAAGTATTTGCGTTAACAACAGTAGAGTATTGAAAATAATTTTAAAGAAGCATATTTAGTAAGAGAGAAATAAAATATTCGATAGGATAAGAAAGAGAGTGAATGAAAGATCCGACAAGAAAATGTTTGTGATCGAAGCATTGTTATTGATTCAATGAAAGTGAACCGCCTGCTGGTAGTCGAATGTCTCGACTCTAATAGTCGACAGTACTTTTGTATACATGTGTAGATCTTGGTGGTAGTCTCTGTCAAAGATATTGTCCATAATGTTCAGCGTAATTAGTAGGCAAAAATTAATGTTCTTATAGGGTTTTAGAGTAGAGAAGCTCTCCCCTGCTTCATACTTATGATTATGCCGACAATCACAGACGACGATAGAGAAAATAATTAGGCATTATACCAACGATTTTACTATGGAAACGACACAGTTCAAATCAATTACGGACATTCGCAAGATGTCTGTGCTATAGATAGTGAATATTTAGATATAGATACATGTGTACTATTGACAGGACGAAACTGAAAACTGCATTCACAAATCGTATATTTACTACTGACAAGTGCACGACTGCATTTACATGGACAGAGTTTTGGCCATTGAGGCTGCATTTTTGGATTTTAACTAATATTCGCATCTCTACCACCATCGTAATCATCATCGTCTCTAATGAATTCAATATGAAACTTTCTCACATACATAGGCTGATCACACACTGTACGTGTAGTAGATTCAATCTTCCATTTAATATATTCATCCCCTCACCAAATAACTCACTTCAAGTTTTAATTACTTTTTGATCATTATGAGTTTTGTAATTGTTCTATACAATTATGGTTACTACCACTTGCATAATTTGTATGAGTTGAGATGGTTATTCTGTATCAACTGTTTACAAAATGATCATGCTGTTTACATCTTATCTGTTTCTTTAAATGTAAGTATATGCATAAGTGTACCTTACAGCTTCATAGACGGATAATTGAATTTTCAATTGATTTCTACCGGTTTCATCGCATTATCCTTTTGCAGCCTTATTATTTTCTTATGTAACTTATCTTGTCGTATGATGTTCAAGTCTCAAATATTATGCTCATGACAACCACAACACACCACAGAATCTCACGCGCGTGTACATATTAAAGTTAGAAGCCATGTAAGGACTTTATAGTTTGGCGTTAAATTCGAAATTTCAACTGACATTCCCTGCATTTTTGGGAGACATGTATATGCCCTGACTGACTTTTTGAAAGATGAGTGGAGGCGTAAAAGTAAAATTTACGATGTACTCACACTTAATGAAAGGAGGAGGATGAGCCATTCACGTGTAGACTTTATTTTGCTTTTACGACAAACATGGTAGTGTGTATTTTGTCTGTCTCTTCCTGTATATATAGTATGCAACAAGAGATTCGGTTCATTTCATCCTTCCCAGAGCTCTCACAATAAGGGTTTATCAGTCAAAGAATATTTGAATCTATATATTGCTTACTGCATCATCTCGAGGACTTAATCCACTATACAAGCTCTTGTGTCTACTAAGATATAGAGCTACATGACTTGCAATGGGCAAAAAATAGGGAAGAAACCCCAAGTGAAACCGCTGACGAAACAGAAAATGCTTTGGTTTCATTAAAACTTGCGTAACTTCAGGTAATTTAACATGTGCTGAAATGATCCCATTTAAAGTAAAGGGTGTACTACTGCATCGGTACAGTTGCAAGCCTCTCTTCTTAGAACTTCACGGAGCACTTAGCTGATGTACATACACTTGTATGTATATCTACTTGCATATATACGACATTAAAACGAATGAATCGTGAATCACACTATCTAAATGTAGAAAATGAGATAGTACTACGGCCAGACCAAACTCGTGGAGAACTTTTCTTATATAATACTAGACATGGCCTGTTCCCTGGCTTTCTGGAGTTTTTCTCCAAGTTCTTGACTCATGTGTTTATATTTAGGTGCAAAGAAAGTTTGTAGAAATACTGGCTCCGAGGGTTTATTGTCCTTCGTATTTTCCTTCCAATATCATTAACGAAAGGTTTAAATGGACTAAATAATCAAGTTTCTAGAACATACACAGTAAATAGAAAGCTTATAAGTGTATTTGTACGTATACAGCTAATACATTCAATCGCTATATAGTATAAAGCTTAAGTTTGCAGAGGATATGAAATAAATCTTTCTTAGCCTCACTTATTCTTGTAATGAAGAAACATGCATGTTTCCAGTAATAAAATCTATTTTCTCACAGGCTTTGTCAATACGTTGATGCACAGCAGCTTGTTGCTTTATATGCACGTATATTTGCCCATTGTGCATTTCATTGCACGGAGAGCATTGGCAGTGTATCTGATTTGTACATCTGAATTCACAATATACTTCCTATTCATACTAAACCTCAATCCGCAATTCTCCTAATGAGACATATTTCATAACAAGATTATATTACTTTGAAAAGTCATTTATGAGATTTAGTATTGTTGTTCTAATTGTAGTTGCATCCCCACACCAACCGCTCACTGTATGTTATATTTGCGAAGGGAAATAATGCAGTATTGCAAAAGATATATTTCCCTCACTTGTGTTGTTAGCATATAGTGTATATACTACATGATCATTGAAATAGCACAACTTCTCCCGTTGGGTTTAAGACTCTATAAATTCCTTTCCGCAACTGAGACTACGACTGATTTTGGTCGCTGAGCTTAGTTTGCCTTACAAGGTGCTTGGTAATCAGGGATACTGTTGAAAGTACCAGTGAGACCGATGATAAGGAAGTAATTTCCTACGCTAACTAAATATGGGCAATGCACATGTAGTGTAGTATCGATGCTGTTCTTTTAAACTAAAATTCACACCGTATACAATTTTAGAATTGTTTTTACATTCCGTTCCCCAACGTAATTAATACTTCTATGTTATCAACTCTGTTTGATGAATATGCAAATGTAGTTTAATGTACTGTATTATACTTAGTACAATATATGGCATATTCGATTTAATGCGTATACTTTATATGATACTTAAAATTGAAGTGCACAAAAAATCCAAACATTGTATGCACCAGGAGAAGGAAATGGCCACTTTTATATTAAAGATGACAGACCACACGACCATTCTTTTCCACACAGCGGGACGCAAGTTTAGCATACATTTTCAAATGGATTTATACTTAAGTATGGCTGATGGCGGAGACACTATTGCAAGAAACCATACAGGAATGGATGAGATACACCATGTACCTATAGCTAGTTATTTATAATATGCATAGTTGCATTTATTTATACTTTAGGCGTAGGTAATACCGTATTATTCGAGTGATAACTACTACTGAATCCTAATTTGTCTGATTGTGTTACATTCTTTGGTCATTAAATGACTGTCAATTCTTGACGGATGTCCCTTATAATGTATACTTGTAACCAGAAGCCGAGCCGCTGTCTCTCTGTCAAGTGACAAGTAAGGAGGAAGACGAGAAAGAGAATATAAAGGAGGGACATCAGAAGGGGTAATAATGGGATGGACATTGTTGAGAATATGTATACATAGTTTTTGTCATATTATTAGATACTTCCATGGGACAGTTGAATGCAAGCGTTAGTTAATTTATATCTGAATGCAGACAGCCTGTAATACTAAATTACAATTGTTGCAACGAGATGCAAAGGTTCATTACCTCATTCGTGTCCATTTAGTTAGAACATAAGTTGTGCAGCGACAGTTGCAATACATGCGTAACATATCAATAGGTACATAAAGTGCAGCATGTTTGCTGTCGTCAACAGAACGTGCCATACGCTTTACAAACGCTCTGTATATACATGCTGATTATTTAGTGTATGATAAGCTGTTTCAATTTTTAAATTTATTGCTCATCAAGCTTTTGTCTATATACATTTCCGCCTTTAATTATCGGAAGGGAAGAATCGACACAATTAACAATCCCGGCTTTTTTAAACCCCTATACGAGCCTTAAAAATGTAGGGTCATTTGTATGCTTGTTAACAGTCATAGTTTGTAAAAAAATGATAAACTTCAGTAGTTTATATTTGTTGCACTAATTACTGAAATAAGTTATTAAAACAACTTGAAACATTTAAAAAGTTTTAATCAATTGGAAAAGGGAAATGTCTAGTAGATGGTCTTATGGTTCCTGCTAAAATTGAAATCTGTTTACATTACGTCTCCGTAGTTTGTTTGTAACACATTTATGATGCTTGTTAGATTTTGTTATTACGGGTCTTTCCTTGTGGGAATAAGTCTAGTAGAATAGTGTCTAATTGGACCGAGGCCAACAGCTCCTGCAAGAGAAAACAAGTTGTGATAAAAATGTGAGCCATAACAAACCATAAGGTTTGGCTTTAAACGTGGAATTACTTTTGCTTTCTATTTGTCCCCCTCACAAGTGTGTAAATACACTTGCACACACCAACCCACACGGGCTAGTTATTATAAGGCTTGTCCCTGTGCTATAGATAGACCTACAACTTTCCTCCTTGTTGCTATTTTCTTCTTGGATTCATGCTATGCAATCCTACGTAGGCAGACGAGTAATATGTTTAGTTTATGTACTTATAGATACATACATTATGTCATGCATTGCATGTGCGAACGCAATGGCAATATCTTTTTACACACTCTACGAAAACAACTCGGATTAGGCAGGAATACAGACGACGTAGGGCCTACTGTTGCTGTTTCCATCATCCTGGTGCAACTGTGTCGATTCGCTATATACCTACTTGCTGTTTGCTTAGTTAGTATTTACGTATAGGACGTACTAAATTATTTTTACGAAATTTTACCCGCACAGCATATCATCTTATCTCGGCAAATGATCTTGCATCCATAAGTCAGCTCGGGCCGGGTATGTAGAATGAATGTCTTGGATGGATAGACATCCTAGAATAAACGACGTGGGCATACGAAGAATGAATTTTGTGGGTAGACACTATATGTACTATTTACTTGTGCTAACTTTTCGTTTTCTTGTTTTTGGAAGTGTGTAACACAACAGGGAAGGGTGGAAATGAAGTACAGTAGATATGGACATGACTGCCAGTACATATATTGCAACTCCCTCATTTTTCTCCGGGATTCACTGAAATGATATAATACTCCTGAGGCTGGCGGCGATAAGGAAGCAGACTTAAGTTTAATGTATTGCGAAGTGAGACACGTTATGTAATATGTGGATGCCTAAAAATGAAGCGTCCTGTACTTTCATTTTGACGTTCCTCGTAGACATTTTTTTGGCATTTCTTTTGGGTTTAAAAAAACCTGGCGCCAGCAAAATGCTAGGTTTTTCTTGGTTTTCTCCAGGAGTTCCCTATGCTTGTACCTAGTATAAAAATATATGTGTAGGAGACTGTCCATCTCATACGTCTGTTCTAATCGCCTCATTTCATTTATATTCCCACAGCTACACCATCATATGATATTACGTCTCTCTGTCTACAAAAGTATTTAGATGCAGTAACTTGGTTGTATGTTAAAAATATAGCTTTTCATATGATGCCTGGTTATTACGAAATGATTGTAAGTTGCAAAAGTTGGTTTGAAATGTGTACTTAACCCCATAAATTGTAGATGTGTAGTAGACGTGGAAATATAATTTACGCATAAACAAAACCAAGTGTTTTATTACAGCGTGGATATAGGTTCTTGCTCTCAGACCGCAATATTATTTTGTTTTGTTTATCTATTCTAAGCGTGATATGTTATGGGATGAAAACTTCAATGTGCTTCTTTACAGGAAAGCCTTACACGCTAATAAGTACGCTAATGTATGCGTATAAAGCCTGGCTGCAAACAGCGGGTTGTTTAAAATTTTAAGTTAGATTCGCAGTCGTAAAACAGTTGCACATTACACTTTCGTCTTCTTTTATGTTTAAAATTGAGGGAATATGTAAGGCAACATAGTTAGATAGAAACGTCCATTATTAAAATTAAAATATTGCCTGTACTACAGATAAAATCACCTCTCATTTGACGTTTACATTTGCACTTAAACATTCACAGCAGGGTCCCATCTGGTTTTTCCAGATGCAGTTGTTTAGAACACCAATTATTTACTCATGCAGCACTACAACCTTGCTTGCACACACTCATTCGAGACACACGAATGCAAAAGATGCGCTTATTTGTTTTAAATTCAATCCCTTTTATGCATGATTAGATGAGTCTGTGTACATGAAGGTTGCAATATGTAATTGTGGTGTTCTGTCGTTCAATCCAAAGTACAAAGCCAATTTATTCTGTCTTCACGCACTTTGTCTTTGCCCTTTTTTACATGCATGTACACATTTTGCATTTATATACATTGTCTAACTATAACTACGGTAAAATCTCTGACTGATTCTCTAACTATATCTAAGCTCTTGTTTAATTTCTGAGTAACCTGGAAGATGATCCTTGCATAAGGCGGATGAATACTTCCTATTATGCAATTGTAAACAATTATGCAGATACTCCATTCAGCCATGCGGAGCTTTAATTGAAAAGCCATGTTAGATGCAATGTTCGGAGAAACCTCCAGAGCGGAAAATATGGGGGAGAGCCTCTTTATCTCCTACAGAGAAGTTATCAGTTTTATATACACGGCAGTTAAAGCCATGTCCTAGATTAATAGACTTTACTGTCGTCTACACTTCCCAATTAATTCCGGAGACTGTTTCCCACGCCGTTATTTAGTTTCTGTTGACACAAAGGAAACTGATGACTGGTGATGCACATAATGTAAAGAAAGGCTATAAAAAGATGTTTTTGCTATTCATGCACGTACAACCAAAGAGCGTTAGGTTTTTTCTGTCTCTGTCACACTTTACCAATATGGTAACAAAAAGATTTTGTCGGTTTTACTACTTCCCAAAACAACGCTTATAACAAGTTAAGACATTAACGAAAGTGAATGCTTGGAGGACATTCGATCAAGAATAAAAACAATACTAGTGTTTGTTCGCTTCAAACTCATTGTTGTTACTCATTGACGGAACCACTCATTGCATATCCATAAGGCTGACATATACTACAGTACTAAAGAATGATGCCTAGTAAAAACTTGATCTTAGTCTGTAGTGTGTTTTGTCTGGAACGTTTATCAGTCTCTGTATGCTTCTTCATATTATCGATGTACCGTCTGTTCATTATTTACTTTCCGTTGAATGAATGCAGTTGGTCAGACACTAACAAGTAGTTGAAGAGCTGTTGAGGTGCATGTAGGGGGGAAATTGAGAGGAAACGTTGAAATGACGGAAGATTAGGATTTTTCACGTTTACACAGTAAGTATATGCACATACAAAGCAGAGTTGTAACCTTACTCTCAGTAGTATAGAAGTACCCGTCGGTTTTAGTTGTCGTGTTCTAGACATATGTACAACTGGTCGGAGGTTTTCGAACGTGACAATTTCTTCTTGCTTTTATCTCTGTTTACCTTTGCATTGACGCAATTGATCATCACTTGGCTTCATTTCCATTTTTATATTGTATAGGAACCGTTATCGGGTAACCTTACCCGGAAAATCGTTTTTCTCTAAAGAAGCTGTTTAAATAACCAAGTTAATCTTCTAGCAGTACAGACATATGTGCATGTGCAAATTCTTTTATGTATTACACTCACACATGTTAAAGGTTTATTGATGAAGCTACAGTACATCAGGAGATTCTCATCTCAGGTTCTGTAAAATTCGGATAACTACTTATATAAAATTTGTGTGATTACGCATTATGCATAGTTGGATACACCGTAATCATATATTTCCTATACTTGTGCCGGACGTGTGCATACATACTTTTATTTTATGCTCCCAAGCAGCTGCTGTACGCTGCAGCACTTAACTACCACAACACTTCACCGACTTTTGTGAAAAACTTTTTGGCGCAGTTCATTAAACTATCTATAGATACAAATTCTTTATAATCACATAGATACATTTAGACAGAGAATGCCAGCACAAATTTAGCACCGCTCTGTACTTGATGTAATTAGATTCATTATGCTGTGAAAGAGAATTACGTGATAGGATTGTTTATTAGGGCATTGAATCTTATCATAAGAGAGTTGCTAGACTAGTAAAAAGATTCTTTCGAAGAAGATAGGAAGAATACCTACTGCGGATAGAGACTTGGGGAATTGGTGAAGAGACTTGTGCCTTTGAGCATATGTGCACACATTATGATGCGCTCATCTTTCCTGATACAAAGTGCTTCATTATTAAATCACCAATTTTATGCCAACAGTTGAGCTTATAAACCTTTCTGGCCTGGTGTCCTATTTTTTCATTTATCTCATCTACCCTCGATCCGTGGCTTATCCATCGAACCGTTTCTATCAACGTGGACATTAAACCCCGTTGACATATTAAACACTAAAAGTGATAAACGTCGAAATGGCACCATTATCTATTATATTGCGAATCTTGGTAAAATTTCTGGCTGTAGTAAAGTCAAAAGTGAGAAAAGTGAATACATGTGTAACAGTGTAACTTGATTCAATTAAATTTTGTTTTCATTTAAAATTGAAAAAAAAACGGAGTCAAGACAGCGAAAGAGTCATTTAGGTTCACAACACGTGTCACGGCTGCCGACGGGATGTAAAATGGAAGAGATTTACTCAAAAGACGAATGGACCTACATTGGTATGTATGTAGTTCAAAGCATAAAAGGATATGCAGATTTAAAAGAAATTAAAAATCCCCTCATAGTGTAATAAATACTTGGCAGGAAGCTGAAGAACATTGCAAATTTAATCTAAGCCTTAATGTTATGCGTTTAAGGAAAATATTCCGGCGAAAGTTGGCCCAGCGGGAGAAGAATTACGATTTGAAATGGTTTTAATTTAGTAATAATACATAATTTTTAATTTATGTATCTCTCCTACTACTCTAGGACGATTTACCTGATTTATTGTCCCTCCTTAATCAAATATTCTATTAAGTCCATTCATAGACAAATATTTATGGTGGGGAGGGACATTCAGAGCTGAAAGGGAGAGAGCTCGTTCCTTTGAGCTCCTGATCCCTGACTCTGTTTGTTGTTAGTCTTTTCCAAGGGGCTGCTGTTTGACTCGAGTTTGGTGACACCACGGACGACTGCCGGCGACGTTAATCAAAGACCGGTTCGTGGAATTTACGGCAAAATAATTAGACTTGCCCTATGTACTCACAATATATCTGTATATGCATTTTGAGGTCTCAGTGCTCTAATTGTGAGTCGGTCAGGCAGGGGTTGGACTCTGGCGGGCGATATGCATCGGTGAGGATGCATTTGTGAATGGTTTTCATCTATTTCGGCATAACACATGTGTTGCAGTTTTTGTTTTGTAATATGGGTACACAAAATAATACTTTGTACTCATGGGACAACCCACAATCTCTCTGGAGTGGTTGCGGTATAAATTCTCATTTCCATTCAGTTCCTGAAATTCTTTCGACAGAGTGCCATCCTTGTTACTAAAGCTCCGGTTTGTCCCAGACACTGATTATTCGTGTCAAGTATCAAGTGTGCAATAATAGTAGCAACAGGGAGTTTCTACGCATTGTGTAGAGGTAGTCACACCAATATATCAATAATAGGTACTACACAAGTAATAGTAATAGTGGATAGTGCAGAAGTAACGAAGACTATGGTGGCCTTTGTAGGGTCCTTTGAGCATTCGCATTATGTTTCGGTACATTTACTGAAGGAAGAGCATGCATAGAGTCTACCTTTTCTCTGTGTATATAGTGAATACGGAGAACGGTCCTGACATTGCAGCTGGTTCAAAGAAAGAAGATTAGTCCGATGGATCCAGTTACATTCAAAAATGCCCGTGTTCAGCCAGGCCATACAACACTAACTAAGTGAGTATGTATTTAAGTGAGGAATGGAGGGAAGCAATCTGTAAAAAATGTGGTGTACCCGGTAAATAACAGCTGCTCATTCTGAGTTCGGCTCCTATTGTCTGCTCCTCGTCCTACCATCAATACACTGTGTATAAGTACAGTGGTAGTGTACACCAAGTGATGCCAGTGAACCTCTCGTCAGATAAGGCGGGTCGCGTGCCGAGTTAACCCGAATATACTTCACCTTAAATTTCTTGGCACTTTACCATAAAAAAGCATTAGAGCAGTGTAATAATGGAGCCTGCCCGTGTTTTTAAAGTGCGTACTTCAAATATTGATAGTATAGCTTGATAACTGAAGAGCCATAAAAAGTATTTACATTGAAATGTATTGAGGAGATAGCCATTATTCCCATAGAAATCTGCTATCATAAATACCATTAAAAACAAAAATCTGTCGATATATAGCTGTATATTTTACAAGCAAATTTCTGGCAAATGGGTTTTTTCACGGTATATCTCACTTACTCGCTTCTCCTGTTAAGTATACTTAAATTTTCCGTCATTTCAAGCCGAAAACCCTGACATGCATTGAATGGTGCCAGTGAAAATTATTCCACTACTAGGTATATCCGGAACTTGCTATTTACATAGTTTTTGAGTTTGCAAGAGACCTAAATCGATCCCAGTATCTCGTTAGTGGTCAAGGGGTTCATAAAGATAAATGAAAATTAAGCCATGTGCCTCCAAAACGCATGACATTTTACATTTGTGAAGCTGGGGCGGTTAGAACGTTTTATTTTATAGCTGTGTCATGGTTATGCAAAAAGGCAATTTGATTCTATGGTATATGGCGAATTACGATTGTAGATAACCTCTCTGTGCATTTAGGCAAATGCGCTGTGCATGTTGGTGTGTCAACTACAGTGCTCCAGGGAAAACTGTCTGTAATGCTCACTTATAATCCTCTCGCAAAAAGGTGAAGGCAGAATTATATGCATGCATTTTCTCATCTCCAAGGAAAGTGTTATGATATTGGAAGTACCGTAGTAATGGTCAATTACACACAATCTCCTTATCCCACGATTACGCTGACTAATTGGATTAACAAATTACCACCACTTTTTGAACAATTTACCCATTTATATGGCTTGCTGTCCACATTGAGCAGGAATTAAAATGAATTGCATCACGCAAACAAAGCTCGTAATAATTATTATTTACATGTTAAGGGTGAATGGTCATATTGAACTCAAATATTGTTAACGTGGAAATACTACCCACTCAAAAAATCGCATGCTTATGATTTTTATTATAAATTCTGTGACTTAATGCATATCGTGAGAGTCTTGACATGGTCTCCTTTACCAGCAATGTTCATAATAGTCAAGACTTAATGCAATTCAGGTCTATGCAAAGTTTAATCTCCTGTTGCACTTTTTATCGCATTTGTAACATTTTCTGTGCTTGAACGTTTGCATTGCGGGAAACTGATAGCAGAAACCGCAGTGCAGGTTGCACAAGTCTCTTATTTGAACAGAAGTCACGAAATTATTACTTGTGCTTAATCAATCATATATGTAGATATACTTATACCAAATCAAATGAATTCTACTGATGGAACCGCAAGGCAAGGTACAGCGTATTTGGTAGCCCTTAAGTAGTTTGTACCGGGTGCACGTACGAGTAATTGATAGCATATACAGATTATCAAATGAAGAACTCAACTTTAAGTTCTCATGTCGTAATGAATCAACGACAAACAATGTAGGCCATGCTTAATCGGGGTTGCATCGGTGATTTCGTCATGACATTCACTTATTATTGCAGATCGCTACTGTGTGTCAAATCAATCCATCTTTATTATAGCTAAAGCGTATAGGTATAATAGCCATGATACATATATGCAGTATATACAGCCAACGGAAACAAACGTAGATACTTAATTTAATTACTTCCAGAACAAATGTAGTACCTACACGTATGACTGCGTGCAATATGTATCATGTCATGTCAGAAAAATTAAGCTATGCAAAGTGTAGGTATCCCATTCACAGCTTTTGACTGCCAATCCAGTAGTAACCACAGCATTGTTTTCCGAACAACAGTAGGCTTAGAAGTGCTTTAGTTTAGGCGACAGCTGTTGTGATATGCATTTTAATTTTTTGTACATGTACATGTACCTACATATATACTTATAACCTTATATTATTTGTATTTATACTGATAAAAGCTTCCCAATCCCAACCCCATTCGACGTTCAAAGTGCTACCGTGAAGTTTCAGATTTAGAGTTCCATGCATTTCTGAGATTTTAATTATGTTACACTGTTGCTTACGAGCTTAACATATGTACGAATGGTTTATACTTTGAGCTCTTCTTGTTTACATTTTTAAGCTTTGATGTGACATATTGATCGTAATAATTCAAAAGCTTCGATATCAATCTGCATAGTGCATAGCATTATAACGATTTCATTCTTGTCGATTTTATTACATTTCTGGGTAAAGTGCGCATATTGCTTTATTGACTTTAGCGCTTAAACCTTAACATGTAAACTTACGGAACTCCTAATAGAAAAATTGATATTGGAATTGTTTTTGGAATTATTACTGTCTTTTACTGACTGAATAATTGAGTATTGTGTTTAAAAAACGTATTCATTATTCAATTAACGTTAACAAAACGTTCGGCTCGAGAACGGTCGGTGTTATTGTGAGTAACAATTCCCGCGATGTTTGATTTTCAGATTTCAAAATTGACAAAGTGGGATGGGAAGCCGGAATTATAAGTATAGAAATTAACCAAAAAAAGAAAATTCGACGAGGTTCTATTTAATTAAGTACTTCGTTTCTTAGTTGTAAAAAATCAATGTGTACTGTAACTGTACAGTTTGTGTATGGAGTAAATTTACGCATCAAAATAACGTAGATATATTTTCCTCTATAATTTCCGCTAAATTGGAATAATCAGTGAGCAGTATTGAACTTTTAAGTGCCTGACTGACTGAGGGATGAATTCGAGTGTGTATTGTTGAAGCGAAGCCCTGAAATGTCAGATACGGATTTTAAAGCATTTCAGACAGGAAAGGTTTGTCCTGATCCCTACAATTTCAATTTACATGCAAAGTACATATCTGCGATGACAACTGTTTTAATTTAATCATACCTCGTAATCTGATTTCAAAATTTATATAGATATATAGATTCAGAGAGTAGCCAGAGTTGAAAATGCTCAATCCTTTGATGCCTAACAAAAGCTGGGGAGTGAGACGTAGGAAATGGGACCCTTGGAAAATTACACCTTGCAGATTATATAATGGAGCTTAACTCGGTAGTTGGCATTTTTCTTGAATTGAACGAGGTATTAAAGCTTATACATACTCTTGCCTATTGCACAGATGAAAGGATTTTGAATTTGGTATTCCTATATCCATGGTTTGTTTTATGTAACTATAACAGCTTTATAAAGCTGAACGTAATGGAGAAGAATTCAGCTGGAGAGCAAATAAATAATAAGTAAGTGTATATTATGACATGCGATTTTGAATGGACTTATATAATGGTAGTATTGTTCGCAGTTGACATTTCTGATCTTGTTGTCTCGTTTTTCGTTCTTGGTTTCAGTTGCAATCTGGTTGTGTCGTAAGCAACCTAATGCTCTTTAGAGCTGTGAAGACTGAACGGTTCAATATTAGTACTTATCAAAATGGTTTATTTCTTTCTTATCACAAAATTAAGATGACATACGATAGCTTTATGTCTGTTTTGTGATGGTTGGGAAGATACTGTGGCTGGGTCTACAATGCATGGTGGTCATTAGAATACTGACATCATGAAAAGGGGTTAGCTTTGAATTCTTATAGGTATTTTTCTTTTTCATTTGTTGTCAGAAAATCTGATGGGAATCAATGAGTGAAGTGAGAGTGTCACAGTTAAACACTAAGTGATTGTTCATATCTTAAGTTTAGGTTGAAGTGTACCTACTTATTAATATTGTATTAATACTCTTAACTCGACGTTAACGTTGTACGGCATAACTTCAGTGTGTTATGTCCTCTCTCACTGCAGGTATATGACAAGTTACAATTAGTGCTCTTGTAGCCGTGACCGAAATATCTTATTTTCTTATTTTATGGTGTAATCAGTTGTTACTTATAGGTATATACCTAAGTGTACACTTCTTGGTGTCTCTGTGTCAAGCCTCAGTTGGTCTACTTTGCTTCATCGTATTTGTATACGAATGTGCATTTGAACAAGCTTATTTGGGTTTACTTCACTTGGGCAGACGGAGCTGAAATTGCAACTCATTATTATAATATCCTGCTGGTTAATTTTTTATTCTTCTCCGGTTCTATTACAATTTATATATGTGTTCTAGAAATTTGTTATTCCTACACTTGGTGCAGAAAAACAAATTGGAAAAACGTTTTCATACTTCAGTTGTTGTTTATCGACAGTAGATTAATAATGGTTTTCATCAGCTACCATGCAATTTCGATTAATGATCATAAGGGGCTTCTCTGTGCAAGGTGTGCAAGCAAGTATTAATTACATGGGGTATAATGTTAGCTAATTACCCGATTTCTGTCAACTGCGTTCTCACTTTCCTGTATTTCTTGAAAATATATTGCCATTAGGAACGCAAAATGCCGCTCTTCATTGTATTCCAGTTTTACGAGTCGTCCAGTATGTATTGATTATGGTGCTATTGTGTGCTTGTGTCTACTCACAAAGTTTTAGGGGGTTTTGTATACACACTTTTGTTCTTTATGATGGGTTGGGTAGTATTTAACAAAGTTGTAAGTTACAATTTACATTTGCATACAGGCTTAAAACTTGAGTTATTATAGGTTTTTGAATTGGAATGCAAACAACGCCTCTCACCAAGTATATTCCAAGTTGTAGAACTTGAAATTCCCTTGTTGTGCCGATCTTCTATTGTCCATGCAATATATTTGACTTTGTAATTTGACTTCCCTGCCTGTCCAAACCTTGCAGTTGTGTGGATATTCCATGTGGCATTCTCGTGCTGCTCGTACCTTTCTACAGTGAACAAGAAAAGACATATGGTGTGAAAAGTCCGAATGTGAACCTTGTCGCTGCCCAATAAGGTTTTGGGAAAGTAAATCTTTGGGGTTTATATTTACCCTAGGCTTCACACTTATACGTTCCTCTGTTTACATGTGAAATCCAGCGTCGTTTTTATGTCCACCTACAAATACACAACGTTATATTACAATCAAACCTTCGACATGACAGATCAGATCTGCCTTTTGTATTACTTCCCATCAAACATACTTTTTGCCCCGCGTTTTGCGAACCTATAAATTAATCAGCACGAGTTAAAAGTTGAATAAATAGCAAGTTACGGATGAGCAATCGTCTTCAATTTCAATGTTTTTTTCCCGAACTATAAATAACGCAATTATTAATTTACTTAATAGATTTGGGCTGTACGCAAGTTTAGCGAGTTCAAAGTCGTCTTGCGTGTTGAGCTGCCCTGTCATCGTTCGTTGTATTCTCTGGCGTTAAGCCTTCTACAAGAAATCATGTTACTGAAATCAAAGACTTCGGTGGTTGAGTATTCTTCGTGATTTTTTTTCTTGCTGATTTCAAGTTGATGGACATGAAGGGTGACTGAAATGTCAGGCAATGCATTCAAAAAACGTTCAGACAGCAACGGCTTGCTATTCTGAAATGGTACATACACACAATTTATGTACACAGATTATTTCCAGTTTAAACATATCCCTTTCGTAGCTCTGCACACTCGATGTGTACTTTTATCAAATCCTTTGAGGCGTCGTGATTCTACTCACTTACAAAGGATATTTCGCATGCAAAAAAGTTAAATGATTCCGTTTTGAAACAAACTCGGAAAAAACTTCTTTTGAAATGTGAACATGTAGGCTCAAGTCGCATGTAATGAATCTTGTGAATTTTTTCACGGATGTAAGAAAATATTTGAATACATGAAATGTTCTCAAAGAGGTAGTCAGTCAGTTGCGCTCATTTGTACTGAAGTACCTATATTCTCACCTGGGTAAATGTAAATATCGCGTCGGCATAAAGCACCACAGAGAACTCACTATTCAGCTTGAAATTTTGTGCCATTTCCTCTTGGAACTCTCTCAAACTTCAGTCAGATATGGGCCTCACACATACGTGAATGTGTACGACTGATCTTTTGTTGAAAGTTTTCCAAAGTACAATAATTTTTATGCTACTTTTAAAATCAATATACTCGTAGGTAATAATACCCAAGTAAATAATAACTATGTGTACAGGAGAGAGAAAAGATTCAGTCATAAAAATCGAAGTACAAAAAGTCGACTTATGGCTAATCCTTAATATAACAACAAAACCTTTAATCTTGTACAAGTAGTCCGTCCTCTCATTATTAAGATCATGCATTCTGAAATGTCTGAATGTTATTCATGGTAGTATGCGTCTAGCTTTGGTAATCTACACATGCCTATAACTAAATTTCTATTCAGTATGGTCCCCACGAGAACAAGAAAATAATATACAAACCATACCTAGAACTACAAATGATAATTGAACTTGTATCTTCAATAATTGATACTTATAACAGTTAAATTTCTTATCAGTAGATCGATATACAGTGTAGATATCCATATGCACATACTAGGTGCTCACTGCTCAGAATGAACTAGTGAACATATCGGTAATAAGAATTATTATAGTACCATTAAGTAAAGTAGGTAGCTTGTGAATGTAGATAGTATGTATTGAGATGAGATGAGAAAAAATCGAAACTCTTTGGTCGGTATTAAGTGGTCATTGTTTTCTCCTATTAGTTGTGTGGGAATGGGAATCGATAGTGATAGTGGTGGAATTAAAAAGAATTTCACGTCGTCATGCTTACGAACGTTACTAAATAAAATGCAAACCTGAACATCTTAATTCGTGATGTTAGAGCGCCGTTCGGGTACACATATTGAAGATGGATTCTTTTCAAAACAAGCCTCACATCTCTACAAAACTTTAATGATATATCTATCTATCTTCACCTTATCTGATCTGTCTGTTGTTACACTCTTCATTATTCTGTTGTTAGGAAGATTCTTGTTATGAATGAATGGGAGAAGTAAAATTCGCACCTATCGTTAGGAGAAGTAATGGTTGTAGTAAATAAAGATAGTTGGTTTGCTCCGTACATAGCAGGACCAACTATAAGTATAAGTATATTCTTTATTATTACTCACTGTGAACGAGTATCGTTCTAGAATATCTATACATGATACAGCATGACTTCAAGGATATGTATTTGTCTTGCATATTAACAACGCACCTTTTCCGATTGTTTGGAATGGATCGCAAGTTAATTCATTCATGTTCTGGTTAGTAGTTAGGATGAAAATAAATTTGTTTATGGTTTGACGAGTCGATCATGTATGAAGAGTGTAAGTATTGGGGTATCGAGTGCAAGGAAGACAAACGTTGTGATTTGGATTCATGTAAATATAATTTATATGGTATTATTGTGCACAGTTGTATCCTAAATTGATTGAACATGACTGCACATATTATCCCAATAATTCAAAAGCTGCTGAGTTAGTTTAAGGTATGAAATATGATAAAAATATTCGAATCGTCTTATTGCAGTACTATTACGGTATTCTCAAGCCCAAATAGGCAGTCAGTAACAGGATAAAAGTGAAACAACTAAGTTGATAGAGAATGTCTTTGAGCGGAGTGGGTATAATTTTATTTTGAACGTACGCGAGTAGGAAACGAAATTATATGCCTATGTATATTTAATCTTCGTGGTGTGTATTCGTACTAAGGAAAGATGTGTTGATAAGAGTAAAATTTATTGATCGTGTCAGACAATCAAGTTCATATTGTATTTCTCTTGTTTGATTGAACAGGTTCATCGACTGATTTGGTCCCAACTCTCCTTACCATGTACGACTCGCTGATTGCTCAAAGTTTATCAAGCGAGCGGTTTCCTAGTAATCAAAAGCAAGAACAACATCAAGTATCTACTTCCGATCAGGAACGATGGAGTTCAAAAACGACGAATTTCGGATTAAATTATTCTTCAGGAACCCATCCAGATCACCTTGGAACACGGACACCCGATGGACAGCCTAAGAAACTCCAATCGAATGATAATAGTGCAAGTGACCGGAAGTATTTAGGTTCCAGTTCGAATTCAAGTAACAATAATCATTGTAGGACAGATTCTAACTGTGTGAATTCTAGGATTCATTTTTTAACCAATCAAACAATTGCATCCACTGAGGGGAGTGTATCAGGCCCCAAGTGGTGTTCTAAAAACTACAATAACACTAAAAGTGACACTGTTTATAAAAATAAAATGACCATGAAGAGTGCGCTAGAGGAATCAAATGGTTCCAGTCCTCGAATGCTTCATTTAACTGTCGGCGGAGCATCTAAGGACCAGCGACCTTTGTCCGTTAATTCAACTCTGTCTTCCACATCGTCATCGTCGTGCTCATCTGATGCGTCTTCCTCTGCATCGTGTACCAACTCTAATGGACTTGCTCCACGTGCTTCTCCCGAAGAAGAGGATGCAGTTCCCATCCCTGATGCAGATATCAGTGATGAAGAAGATTCTCATAATTACCGTTGTGCCAAATCTACTGATCAAAACAAAAGCAATGGAACTGAAAGGTGCTTTAACAGTTCAACAGCAAAAGGTGAGTCATAATCCGTAGTGAATTCACTTTTGTAATGTACTTGTGCAGCAAGTCATCAGTTGTACTTCTGCAAAACAACGATTTTTTCAATTTATGAATCACATAAACATGCGTTTCAAGTCCAGAAAAAGCCATAAAAAAGTGTTCACTATTAATGCAAATTTGCCTCGTCGTAATTCAAACCGTGGGCTGTCTCTTCTCATGAACGAACCTAAAAGCTTACCCAAGCAATATTTATCTCTGCTCTACGCAGCTTAAGCCTTAACAAAGTAATCCAAGGGACTGTCGAATCTGCATTACTAATGTAAATGTAGACTTGTAATGTGTTTTTAATACGGTCATTCCAATTTTTTCTTCACTCACTGTTGTATGTCTAATTATTTACTGGAAAATAATGCCGGTTTTCGATGGCAATTTTATTCATGAATTCGTTCTTGGTTTTTGTTTATCTGCATCTTCAGCTATTGGAAAATACCAGTTTATATTAGTGTTACGAGTTCATAGACTGCACATTGCCTTTTAATGAGTTTGCTTCAAACTCATTTAAGGCTTACGTCTAATAATGGTTGCAACTGTAAGGAAAAGCGTATCGGCGAAAGGAAAGTGATTGTGCAGAGTATTATCCGAAGTATAGGTACTCCTACATAGCCGCTTCGTTTTTGACTTATGCTCTTCTGTCGCGTATCTTTTTGAGCTGGTTATTATTATTGTTATAGTATTTACAAGCATGTTACATAAAAGGAGTCAGGATCTTGACTCTTTCAAGGGAACAATAACACAACGACCATTTGTCAATACACACAATTATGCTCATTCATTAGTCTCGCTATATATGAGGATATTTTGGTTGAACGTAAAGTATTTACATTTTATAATACCAACAATAATATTACTAACAGTGTTGTACAAGAATTGTATGCTCTCCACGAGTGATTTTTTGCCAGGTTTTTCATCCCCCTCATTCTCTTATTATTCTCCAGCTTTCCTTCTGTTATATAAGATATCGCCCTCTTCTCTTACTTGTCAATTTTTAACATATAGAGATTTGAATTCAAGAGTTTTCATGGCTTTAATCCATTGTCGGTCTACTCGTCTGTGTCATCAATACTTTTTGTGTGCGTCGTCTACCACCTCCCTTAAGCATTTATATGTGAAATGTGCTTTGCCATTAATGGTAGCATGAGATGCTAAAGTTGAATAGATTTTGTTGTCCATTATTCTGCGTGCACATTGTTAATAAGTATACACGCAAAAGCAAAACAGAGCCGTCTATATGCCTCTATCGAGCTGGGTCATGCCTCAGTAACTATTTTCATCGTTCCGATCTGATGCATTCACATTCACCTTGGTTCCTTCGAATCGGGATTCATTGTTGTTTACACACTTAAAGCATCTTCGCATTTTCAGCTGTTTCGGATTATGCTTTTGCATGAGTATCTGAGCCCCCGGTTGTTACCTATGCATGAAATATACTTATATTTTATACGCTAATATACTTATACTTCATTAAATGAGATAGATTGGAATACCTAGATCTAGTTTGCATAGTTTTCTATGTTTAGGCCTGTCTTGTATCCCCCTTTGCTTCTCATGTTTGCATTACTTACATAATTTAAAATACACGCGATACACTTGAAACTCACTTTCCTTGCATTAATTTCGAAGCCTAAAGTATTCATCCCATTATAATTACATAAATATCGTATGTTATTAATGAAACGCTTGTGAAGGCTTCCCAATAAGCAAGAGTTTCGTTCAGGGACGTGGTTCGTAGTGAATTATGTTTTAATTTGCATTTTAAATGCTTTCTATCACAGTACTCATTTGTGGATTAAAGTCATAAGCATTCGATCTTCGGTTAGAAGTTCTTGTATAACTGGATAATTTAAAGGGTATTAGTGTCAAAATTTATTTCGTTTGCTGATTTTAGTAATATGACGGGTGGGCGTACGCGTCGTATTAAGGACTTGAAACACCTCAAGTTACCAGTTACTACTAGTGCTATTTAAACATATGCTTAACTGCTCGTCAGTGTCAAAAGAGCTTTTGGAGACTGTGTAACTTATAATAGGAAGCAGCATTTTAGTATACGACATCTTCAAAATAAACTAGGTATATACTTACTGCCAGAGGATATGCTTAGTCCAACGGATTATGTCAACTGTGGCATCAATGTAGACTGAATATGTAATTATGTATGCATATAAAATACGCTTGCATATCTTTAGAATCTATCTCTCAGTGAATGAATTTATATGTAAATGTAAACATGATTCTGATTGTGTTTTCGTTTTCTATTTTTTCACTTTTGATTTTGCGGGTGTGTAAGGTCAAAGGTGAGTGTGTTTCCGCGAACCTGCTGAAGTCTGTGAAAATCCTTGAAATACATTATGCATACTTTGTTACCATGTGATTTCGGGTATACCATAGATAAAAGATACATGCCTAAGATTTTTCTTGTTAGTGAATTCAGGCATACGTTGAAGTAATTGTCTGTGAACGGCAAATTTTTGAAAGAAAGTGTATTGTTGTAATGAGACCTGATATCAACCTGATGACTGATGCCGGAAGGCTAGGTTACTCTTCTGTGTTGTGAGAGCAAGTTTGGTTTTGTATTGAATATACTAAAATCCTACAGATCTCTATAGCTTATAAGTATCCTTTGACTCTTTTGCTCATATTATCTATACTTTGAAAATAAATATAAAGCACATTGTGAAGGAAGGCATTACAGTGGTTTGGATGGAGCTACGAATTCACAGTGCACTGTGCTGTTGTCAGCAATACTTGTGGGAAATCTCTTGATCCATGAGTCGCGCATAATTTATGTTACTTGTTGTTTTGCCATTTAAGAAGATGATACTTACTAAGAGATCACATAGGCATTGATTTAAACAAAATTTCTATTGCCCCGTATCGCATAAATACATGGTGGATTAACATGTCATATAAATATTGTATGTATTATTATAACACATACAAAGCAGTGAGCTTTGGGTACAACGTATTAGTGGATTTAAAAAAAGGAAATCGACGACCTCTCGATAAAGGCTATCCATTTTCAAATTGAAACAATATGCTGGCAGCAACAATATTGCTTTATTGGAAAGACACACTGGGCGGAAGCTTAAGTAAAGGAAGTGGAATTTGAGAAATTATGTATACTGTTTGTCGTGAACAAAGCTTTTTAAACTTTAAATCCTTTGAGACATGGTTTTAATATATAAGGCATATTGATTACAATATTTCCGTCATTATTAGGGTAAGGGTGTTGATTCAGAAGCGACTCCAGACGAGCTCTTTTTTAAACAGATGGATATGGATGCAGTTTACAGTTGGAAGGAAGTTAGTTGAAGCTTGGTTTAACTGTCTGATCATATGTTCATATTATAATAAACTTTTTCATCTATCGAGCAAGTACAGTGTGTTAATCTTAATCGTATTTACTTTTCCCCGTATACTAGAGCATAAATGGAAAACGTATGTTTGTTGTTAAATGATGGAAGCTTGAAACGAAAGTGACATGAGATAATCATTGGAAGTGCTAATATGGGTTATTGCTTGGCGGTTAATTAACTTTGCAGATGAGTTTCGACTTTTCAAACCCTCCAGCAGTTCGTTAGTTTGTAGTTCATAAATATCCACGACACGCATATATATTGTATCCCTATTTTTTGCTAACACTCATGTAGATGCGTATATTTGTGTTCATCAAGTGATGCATGGTGTTAGTGGTGTTGTTCTCGTCTATGTCTGTCCAACCCTATGTCGCTCTTCTCTCTCGCTATTTAGGATCCAATATATATGTAACTTCTCTATACGTAACTATGTATTAATAGCCTTGTGTGCTTTCATTTCGAATTTAAAGTTGAACTTTCTTAACACGGCTCACCATATTTTTCTATCAGTTTTAAATTTGTAATTTCCAAGTTCAATTCATTACGATAGGGGTGAAGCTCATTTTATTTCTCCTCGTCTTCCTGGTCGGTCGTTTATGTGTACTCTTTTTATGTTGAGTGTTAATATGCGTAAAATGTTCTTCCGCAAAAAAGTGAGAACATTCATCGCATTCAAAAACGATGAATTCATTTCACTATGTGTGAAGTAGACTCAATGGTCCTGACAATACATTAGTACTGTGGGCTTTATAGTGTAATGAATTTATAAAATTTTAATTTAGTTATTATACTTTGGTCTTGTTACACACACACTGAAAATGGATCGGATGGGAGGGAGGTAAAAACCGGTTATTCATGGGCTTGCGTAATTTTTAATCTACTCAATTTTAAGAATTTAATGATCCAAACATACCCATATGGTTCGTCTGAAAGCTTCAAGTCATTAAGTTTCCTTGCTTATTTTCAGTTTGTCACCCTACTTTTCGTAGATTAGCCAGGGAGGCGGAACACCTCTGAGAGTATGAAAAGTCAGAATCATTACTGTCGTATATAATATGCTTACACATGTCTGTATATATGTATTTCTGCTGAAGATGAGCTAGATCCAATGTTTAACAAATTGTATCCGTATGTCCTTCCACTAATAACATGAAAAAGAACTAATAATTTATAATGCATTGCACATACCCTAAAAACAAGTTTAGTTGGTGAACTGAGGAGAAGTTGTGAATGAACCTAAACTTGCATCGAACTCCCTAGAGTATAAAGACAATATATGAACATTATTTTCGCTTAGTTAACTAAACATCAGAACTTGTACAGCTTATAGGATCTAATGTCACACGTGATGAAAACGATAGTACCAGGCTTTTTTTAAATTCATTCATTCATTAATATATTTCAAGTAAGATTTATGAGAGTTTTGATTATGATTCATGATAAGTAGCTTAGTGAAGTTGTGCTTCGTTTTTACCGAGTCTACCCCGTACTTAACACCGGTATTCCGTCTGAAACTTAAATTTATTTCTTTATTCGTAATCATAGCTGCAGCAGTTTAGATAAAACAATATTTATGCTTTCAAGAATGTCATTTTTATTTTTTTTACACTTGATTAGCGTTCATTTTAAGTACTTTAATGTTATCATTTTTCATTTCATGGCTTTATTATAGTGTTCTTTCAGTTTCAATAGATAGTAACTAGTATTATAGTATGCAGTAGATATTTTAATTACTTGTTGCGAGGGTGTCTGGGGGCGAGTTGTGACTTTTATGGGTGGGTCAAGAGCAACTATACGTTTCTTGCAGAGTACCGAACGAATCGGAACTAAACAAGAAATTTGGAACAGGGAGGTATTCAATTCATAAATTACGATGGAATTTTCAGCTAAAATGAACATACCTACATAATTATGTAAAAGCTATACCTCTATATTGTTTTCTGGAACATGGACAGGAAACTTTTGTATATTGTGAGAGGACTTCCGGTAGAATGGAAACACTCTTCTTAAGCTGATTAAAAACTGTACCTGGTCCCTAGTCCCTCCACTGCTGACATAGCTTAAGATACTTTACTTTGACGGGTAGCTTTGTTAAGATGGTGAAACTGTACGTTTAAATATGTATATTATTGAAAAGTCACTATCACTGATGAGAGTTTTGCAGTTTGTTCATCATTCTAATAGTCTTTGGCGTTCAAACTTTTGGTATTTGTTATTGGGCGAGGGTGAAAAGTTTTGTCGGCCCTTTTGCTCAAATACCAGAAATTGGTGCTTATATTCCCTGTTACTCTGTTTGCAGGCTATTGTGTAGTTAAAGTTCGTGTGTATGTATATCTATTTATATTGAACCTACAGCAGTGACTATATAGCTTATCTATATTTAGATATATGTGTTGCATGTTATATCATCACTCATAGGTAAGCACAAAAGGCTGTGAGTTTCAGTGGCTTTTCAAGAACTATTAGTTCCGAGAGAAGGAGGAGATTCTAATGAGAAACTGCAGCCGGCATTTGTAAATTTTTGCATTTTAAACTCTACAATAGGCAGTTTTTGATACAGACCTATATACGAACATTTATACTTACGTACCATGAAACACGAGCTGCTACTGCTGATCGTGAAGAAGACAGGAGGAGAGAGGGTGAAGGATGGATGTTATTTGGTTGTAATTCACGTCAAAAGTGAAAGAGGAATGAATGAGTGTTGTGTTTTCCTCCAAATATGTAGCCATGTAATTTCCAATCTTAATACGTCTCTTTATATACCAATGCTGCTCCTTTGAAGACTAAATCCACCGTATGTTCGATCTTGACATGCCTTTGAAATAGCTCTGCTACTTCCGAAGATTGTACGTACAATCAAGTGTATAAACAATGGGTCTGGAAATGCACTCTTCTGTTTCACATGGAAAGTTTCTGTCTTTGAACTTGAATCTTTTCAAGTTCCTCTGTTTTATCGTAATAAAACGGGAGGAAGATGAAGCAAAGCAACGAAAAGCAAAAGTGAATCATGTTTTCCTTTCGGTGCAAGTTTAGGTTTTAAACAAGATATAGATAGATATATGCTCACTGTACTTGCTAGATATATTTTAGCTGTCTTGACTTTGCTGGTATTATGATACAGATAGATTTTATGGCCAACGGCTTTAAGGACTGTACTCCAAAGACGCTTCCGGCTCTTTTCATCTACAGTGGAATGGACAGAATTTTGCAAAATTGTTTCGGAAACTTGAATGAGTTCTTGTGGTCCATGTGCGTGCATGTGTGTGTGTGTTAAAAATAATCTGTTACTAATGGCTCTGGAGTTGTATCTAAGTATCATCTGGAGTAAATTGATGGTGCATATACTTTGTTGTATACTACAATCGTTAGCAGGGCACATGTCAAACTAGCAGTAACAAAGTAAATCTTGTTTCTTATACGGAGGTTAGGTGCATATCCTCCTCAGACCTTCCTGTCACAACTTCTGGGTTACAAATGAACTTATAAGCCCTGCACAAGTTAAATATATGACTGCATATTAAGGATAATTCTCTTGAATGCACTGTATGGCTTCCCAATAATAAGCTTCTTCAATATGTTGGTATAGGTAGATGCGTACACTATAGACCTGTGCAATTAGGCTGCCAAAGCGTGGTTACTAGTAGTTTAACTTAAACATAAAAACTTTTCTCCATCAATTTCTTCGTCTTTACGAATGTCGAAGTATCCATCTAAGCTTGTATCTATAATTTGTGTGCCTAGTGTCTATGTATTTATTAAGCCTGGTGTTTTACGTATACTTACTACTACCTACATATTATTCGTAGTGTTGTAAATATAAACATTTCGTTGTATAATGTATTATATGGTCTGCGCTGTAGTAATACTTTGCACAGGGAAAGATAGCTTTGCAAAGAACATACTTTTATTCTTCCACTTCGGTGTCTGCCTCCACGTATGTATATGAATAATTGATGAGAATATCAAATTAAATACTTTAAGGAAGGGATGAAGCTAGCTATCAACTAGCAATAAGTCCAAGATCATTATTCTGCATTTGAACAGGAGATTTCGGATGCAAATCACAGAAAAGAGTTGTCTGCAGACATTGTACAAGTGATTTGTTTGAATAGGTATTACGGATGTTGGGATGTCTGAATGTTTGTTGAGAAATGTGTTCTCTACTGTGGGAAAATTGAAAAGCTTTATAGTTCTTGGAAACAGTGAATCTCTTTAGATTAAAGAAGACAAAGTGATATTTATTTGGCTTGTTTCTTGCAGCAATGGAGATGTTTTTTGTTGTTGTTTGGAGATGCGGGATCTATGCATTTGTAATAGAAACATATGTACGCGTATCTATTTGTATGTATTCATGCATGTGTTTAGTTTAATTAAAATAATTATGATACATGTGAGAGAAAACGTGAGTCTTCGCGATGATAACTATGGTTGTTGTGCCTGGACACGATAGGTGCAAGCAAGCAGTTAGGTCCAGGACGATTATTACTAGGTACGTATACGGAACCTGATAATGTAGATTTGAACCCAAAGAGACGGGGTTGCATGTCAGAAATATTCTCCGTTATTGCTTCCATTAATTTATATTCCATGCTTCACGTTCTACGGTTCTACCTTTTAACGGAATTTCCTCAAGAAACTCTTTTCAACATACAATGGTATTTCAAAGCTATGGGTAGGTATAAAACAGTTTTATTATTTTATCAACAGGAACTCCCTAACTTTGTTTGTATATGCATTTGCGTTGAAAGTTAGTCTTGTATATTGACTGACGGACATGCAAGTGACCTGCAATGTTCTGAAAAACCTCCTGTACACCACACACGTACTTATATTTATGGAAAGTGAAAGAAGGGAAAATTCAACTTTTATTGTTTTTTCATGACTGTAGTCATTTCTTGATCTGCCTATAAGTTTTTTTCCGATGTAATGCAAGTATAAGTTTAAATAAATATACCTATGTTGTTTCAAGTATGCATTGATGCATTTGAGCAGGTGAACTACATTTGTGTGTAAATTGTTGCATTATATGTACCTATATGTAGGAAACTAAATACTAGTTCAACTATTATACGAAATAGTGTGCCCTATGTTGTGTTAGATGCAGCGCAAACATCTAAGATTTTTACGTATTTTACTTTGTAGATTACATCAAATAGACTTTTTCGCTTAGTTTTACTGCATTCATATATTTCAACTCTCAAGTACAAAAAGATTGTTTCTTTCCTTTCCTGACAGTTCCATGAAGAATTGCTATCGAACGATGTGAACTGTCATGTACGTATATTTAGATGATATACGCCAGGCTCTTACCCTATGCAGCATTTCTACGAACGCGTTCTAAAACACTCAATGCCAAGAAATAAATTTGAATTTATGGCCTCCTTTTCGTTTTCTTCCCTTCTCTCACATCACAGTTTTTCTCTTCCCTCCCGCTCCTTAAGTCAAGTTTTCAGGGTTGATATCGATCCGAAATGGGTAGTTGTGAAAATACACGGGAGTGTACATAGCTCTATTTTTGTACCACCTGAATTTGGAAGATTGTATCCAGAAGTGTTTGTTGTATGAATAAAGTGAATATCTGTTATTTTCTCCCCTTTATTTTTATTTACTTCTGTCATGCAGCTACAGCCACACTGAAGGACTCTGTACAAAAGTTCAAATACTTCCATTTGTCGGTTCTTTTTAATATCGCTGCTTTTAGTTTTTGTGGTTATAGAATGGCAATGTTTGAAAACACTTCCGGTATAGTCTTTGACGCACCTCCAATGTTTTTTTCAGTATCAAATCGTTTACTTCTTCATGTTTGCTTCGAGTGAAACCAATTTTTAAATTCTAACAAGTTTTTCGCCACCAAACATTGTTTTATTTAATGTATCTTATACGCGTTTTGCTCCTCCGCATATGCACAACTAGGTAATCTATATACGACAAAGTGAAAGGACACGAGGGTGAAATTCCAAAAGTAACAACCATTGTTCACATTTGTCACCCTGCATAAATATACACAAGTCCTAGGACAAGATAAATGCTGTATGGCCAGCGTAGAACAGAGAAAAATCGTATTTTCCGTAGGAGAAATACAACCGACAGCCAAACCTTACATAAGTATCTCCTTCTCCCTGCAAATAAGCAAAAGTTGAAATAACGTGTGAAAAAAAATAAGAGAAAAAGTGGAAGAAGGAGGGATGATGAAAACAACCGATTTGAACTCCCTTTTGTATTTGTCAGTTGATTTGGCTCTATATGTATAGGAAGAGGCAGGAAAAGGTTTAGAGTTAAACCGACGTGGCTTGTTCTTGGATTAGTGCAAAAATGAGGGGAGAGAATAGACGAGTATAGAAACAAATTACTCGCAGACGACACTGACAGCACATTTTTTCCCAGGCGGGTTAAAACTTTTGCATGGTACAGTAACTAAACTACATAATAGTACTTATTCAAAAGAAAATAACCAACAATGCACTTTAGTCCAGTCTTAAACCTGCATATATTCACGAAGAAAAATGGATTTCTGTCGTGCCTTCCAGTACTTTTTACTCTAAGCATCTATAAGCGGCGACCATCCAGTATTTTACAGATTACTATTCTCTGGTAGAGAGAAATTGAAAAAAATCGATGGGGGAGCTAAAAGAGGCGATAAATGATACTAAACTTCATGTTTCTATGGATAATGCAAAATTCCAATTCTTTTACCAACATTTGAGGAAGTTCGGGAATTCAAAGGATCAAAAATGTTCGAAGTTTGTTTCCTCTATATATGTATATTTCATTTAAAAAGTCGTGTTCGTAAATTCTCGAGGGTTACCAACATTCCTCAAAGGTATTACGTAAAGAATTATTGGTAAAAAGAGTTAGAAAGTGAATGCAATGTTTTATCAATTTTTCCAATATCCTTTTGCATCTACCAAGCTTGTTATTGTATTTAATAACAAGATATCCCGCAGAGGATCTTTGCATTTAGAAATTGATTGATAAATAGGTATATGTATGAAATGCCTCTTAGTACCGACAAGTCGAATAGATTGTAAGATTCTTGTAAACATGTTCGATGCAATTAATGTGTGTAAGTATAAAAGCGAAAACTATGGAAATCTATTTTCATGTTTGGATAAATTTAATGAAATCTTTTCATATCTGCGAAAAACGTGTTTATGTATACAGAATTAGTAATATAGGAATGCTTGTGTTGAAGCTATTGCTGTCAGAATCAGAATGAAATTTAATGTCTAATTGGATCTCGTTTTGTAAATATCTGATGAAGGGAGTACTCAGTTATACGGTGATTAGCGCTCGAGCTCTCGGCAAATATCTCTCTCTCACTTTTGTTTTAGTGTATATCAATACAGCTTAAATAGTCATATAACTTAACTATAGTGATGAAAACGATGTTCATAAGTGTCACGTCTTGTTGTGAGAAATGTGACAGCATTATTTAATGAGAATGAAATTCCTAGCAGTTCAAATTTCCTCGTCGGAGCTCTGGGTTCTCGTAGAATGTTTCCTCTCATTGCTTGATTGTTCCTTGTTTAACTTGTTTGCTAATCTTCTCCACGGCTACATGGAGTTAAGTTCTTGATGTCTACAAAAGTATTTATTTCGCATTTAATTGTTATTATCCATTTGTATTTATTTTTATTACAACTCCATATATTTATTATTGTATAAGCATGCATAAATACGTGTGATATTAAGTTGTAAGGAAGCATCCAGCTCACAGTAATGTGAACCAATTTTGCGGTGGAGATAATTTAATTAATTAAAAATGTTGGCCTTAAATCAGTAATTCAACATTTTAAACATTTTTGGCTTCAACTTCTGGTACATAACGATTCCCGAGGTATTATTCTTCGCGAAGGGGTGTATTTATTTACATTTGAAAAATTATCCGGATGGAGGATAGTAATAATTCTTATGTTTGTTTCTGAGATTCAAAGAGGTGTGGTAAAACAATCACCATTGCACAAGTAACTTGTTTGGTTTTTACGCGTAAATACTTGAGAATAATTCTGGTTGAAGCTTTGGAACATGTCAATTAATATTTTTTGTTTACGGTTTTCTACCTTGATTAGTTGTGAGGCTGGTACACGCAGTTTTTGGAAAGAAAGTACAACAGTTTGGCATGTATGAAAACAATTGGAAGTGTGTAAATGCAATGTAATATTGCTGTGTGTCTACGAGAATTAAATACTGTAGAACAGACAAGTTTGCTATTGAAATCCCTGGTATAGTAGTTAGATACTTGTGTATAAAAATCGTTGAAACATTACACGATTATATAATTACATACAAACGGGTAATCTAATAAGCCAGAAAATTTCATGTAAAAATGCTGAAATTAAAATGTTATATATTTTTTGCTTTACAGATTGCGCAGAAAATGGGAGTCGGAGAATTTCATATCCTATTACAACCCAAGGGCGACCAAAATTTTGTGATCCCAACCTCAGCTACATGGATCGGGTTGTCATGGAAATTGTGGAAACGGAACAAGTTTATGTGAACGATCTGCAGGAAATTATTTCGGTAGGAAACCCTTTCAACATTCTATTATATTATATGCATCCCCCTTTAGCTTTACGGCACAACTCCTTTCAAAGCGATTTTTGAGATTTGCCCTTAAAAACGAAGAGGGGAACGGAGCAATTTTTAAAGAGCTGTTGAATGCATTCATATACATACAACCTGTCGTTTTATTAGCATTCAAGTAGTGCAGTTGTCATAACCCTTTCAACTTTTTCTGCTCTAAATGTTAATGATACAATAATAAAGGAGAACCTTATCGGATAAAAATACGGATAGGAGGAAGTTTACTATTGTTTTTCTTTTTTTCTCAAACCAACGAAATGTAGAGCTACTAAAACTTTTAAAGAAAGACTCAAGAGAGGCGGAAAATTATCTAACTTTACATTATGCTTACATAAATACATATATACTCACGAGTTATCGAGACCATTGTAGGGGGAAGGAAACAATGTTGCTTATGTAATCTGGAAGAAGTGCAATAAGTGAGATTTTTACTCACAACCAAGGAAAAGGAAGAGAGGGTGAGCGAGCATCTAACAAAGCTTGTACAACCCTCATTCAGTATCTCTGTAGTAGTCTGGTACATAGATAGTAAGCTGAAATCCTGCAAAGTTTGTTTTACCTCACACAAGCACACATGCGGTAGTAATCACAATTTTCCCATGCCAAATTAGTTGAAAAAATGTCTTTTTTGTTTCTTCTGAATGAAGTAAAACAGACATCTAGACTACATAAATCTCGTATATGTCGATACAGCGTATAATATAATGAAATATATATTCGATATCCATACATATGTAGATATATGTATGAAGTTTATCAGAATGCTTATGCGAACTTACTGTAAGAAATGGATTTTGTTGGTTTTCTAGGTATTTATACGTTGGGGTGTTTCGATTCTCCAGGGTAGTTTTCCTTTGTTTATACGGACTTTAAAATTGGATCGACTTAATCTTTTTTATCTCCTATTTCGAATCTCATTTAATTTTCCCTTTTTATGGACTGCATTTGTAGGTACTTGCATGTTTAGTAGGACAGTTGTTGTAAGGTAACGGTACAAAACATGTAAGGTTGTTAGCACAAGGTATTCTTACACTTGTATACTTAATCTAAAGAAAATACATATGTATGATACAAGATAAAGATGATACAGTTGTGGAGGAATGCGTAATAAGAAAATTGTGTAAAAATCCAAAGGGGTGAGGATTTTATCCTGACTTAACCAAACACTATTGTGTGTCCTGAAGAGTGTGCATATCCATTGGGGTTGTGCATTACATATATCTAGGTATGTGTTGTTGTAGAGAGTTCCGTCATTCGAAAATATCCAGTGAGAGGAAAGTCCCTCGGGGGAAGATAGGGACAGATGCTCCATGATAAAAATTGCATGAGGTTATAATGTGCCTAGCTGTAGTACGTAGCATGTTACTAGTAGCCGGCGGCTTTAACAGTATTATGCATAAGCCTATACACATACGTACATGAGCATGCATTGAGCATACAGGGATTTGAGAATTTGTTCAGATTTTCCTTTCGTCTCTCTTCCTACTATTATATTAGTATAAGTATACCTATGCATATGTCTGTCTGTGAACATGTCAGCAACTCCTGAATACATGTGTTTACTTTTATATGTTTTTTACCAAAGATGAATTATTTGCTTTGCAGCCATTTCATTTTCATTTGGAGTTAGTCGCGCATTGCCAAATAATGGAAAGGGTGGTGCATTATGACCAAATCCTGGAAATTAGTATCTCTTTACTTTTGGTGGGCTGATTCTACTCCGGATCAGCTGCTGAAATGCCTTTTCATTAGTTAGTAGATGTTAGTTTCTGATACTTTAATGTCAAGTTACTTCATCAGTGTACACTCAGTAGACGTGATTATATATTACCGCAGTTCAGTTGTCATACTTGTCAGCAGCAAGCAGGTACAGGGAGTAAAGAGAGAAGTTGAAATTGCTTCTGTTGACACATGAATTCTTTGCCATAAACGTGAGGAAACGGCATGCAGGCAGAAAACAAAGTTTTGATCTATATTTGGGCATCTTTTAAATACGTTTCTTGGAAGTGTTTCCATACTCTGGTACTTCAGACATAGTAGAGTTTTTTAATTTTACACGTTGTATTGCTTCCTATATTGTAAAAGACGTAAATTGAATCTCTTCTGACACCACCACCTTCCCCTTACCTTTTATGTACATTAGTCAGTCTATTGGAGATGTAGGATTTCTTGGTTTCGTAATTACCCGTTTGTATTCATCATCGTATTCATCCTTGTTTATTTTGTACGAGTTTGAACAAACATTTGTTGTTCTAAGCCATTTGTATCTATTTGTTGTTTGACAAATATGTATCTGTATATCTATTTACAACCGCATTTGTTGTACAGATAAGTATTCACGTGGAGTTTTTGCACTGGAATTCAATAAATATACTACTTTATTCAAGATCCTGTAAAAAATGGATGATAGAAGAAATCGTGTGTATTGTTTTGCATGAAGGCTTGAGATTGGAATGTAAAGACTGTTGTGAATATTTAAAATTCTTCTGCCTCCCTTGTCAGTTCAATTATAAATGCACGTACTTTCACGTGTTTTTACAGTACACGTAACTGGCTACTTTGCTATTGTTGTCATATCAGAATGTCAAAATTAGCATTTACAGGAGTCATATGTGGTAGTAAGTATGAGTGTTTCTTGGCTATTTATATGTTCATCTGTAGTAAATCGTGTTTGGTTTATTCAAAACAGTGATTGTTTGGCTCTGCTCTTGATACTTTTTAATGGTAATAGCCATTCATGTGTTATTCCTTTCTCAAGACATTTCATAGGTAGGTATGACGTTTTTCTGACGTGCTCTATACGATACCTGTGTACCTTCCTTGTATGAAAAAAGAGAAACAACTATGCCACATGGAAGTATACAGGTACAGAGGGAAGAATAGTATAATAATAGGAGCAGCATCCTGCTTCTAAAAGCTCTCCATCAGCATAATTTTTATCGAAATTTCCTTGAGGGTTAATGGGGTGTAATGATTGTAGAGAAGACTCCATACTTCATATGTTGTAAGATATAAGTATAATATAATGCTAGATTGTTATATTAAGGTAGACACTTGACTACATATTAGTAGTGTAGGAATTCCAAATTCATTCGACTTCACATTATTATTTCTTTTATGCCAACATTTACGTTGAGGCATCATCTGCTCTGTGAGTTTACGTGTTCCTCACAGACTATCACGGAATACTAAATAAATACTTTGTTCCTAAGTTATCTTCCCGGTTCATTCTGATCTCGTTTCTGGCTCTGGTTTTTTTTTCGAGGTCTTCAACTTGCCACTCTTGCCAGGCACAGGGCATCAAGTTATGTTCAGTGCCATTAGAAGAAGCGAGTGTACATACATGAAGTTCATGTATTATTTTTTGATAGCTGGTAATTGTGTAGCAATTTAATTTTTCCGATCGTTTTCTATCCACATCGTATAAATCATAAGTATATATCAACATTTAGTCATGAAATAACTGACCGCTTTCAGTTTTTCGTCTGTGCGGAGGAGATTAATCGTTGAACAAATAAAAGACATTTGGAGAGATCTATCTTGATTCATGTCAGGTCCGATGAATGCTTTTAGTAATTGGCGGGTTTCATTCTATACGTTTCTCTCCGTCTCTCATTTGGATTATAACTCTTCATACATATTGTGTTACTGTGATTGGTGTATTCACTAAAATTGAATTTCACATGGCACGGATCTCCACATTTGTAGCGTGCGTACCAGTTGCACAATGAGATGAGAATATGAAAACGTAAAACGCATCACGGATCATATTTAGATACTTTTGTGCTACGTTTGGGTACTGTTATGTGGGTATCGTTAGGGTAGTAAGATCAACCAGGTATTTCCTGTAGGAGGTTTTATACAGAGGGATGTATGAAATCGAAATTAAAATAGCATAAAAGATTAAGTTTTTTGTAGTATCTATGTACAGTCACACAATGCTTGAGAAATCCATTCGATTTCTTTAGCAACGTGTGGGCACTCATGGTCAAGTGGGTAGTGCTTCTATACACCTGATGGGAATTAAACGATTAATCGAAATTGAAATGGTCATTTGTGGTTATTGTACAATACAATTTAAGAATGATCGATTATCTTTGAAGCTGTCGTACTTTTTAATATGCGTGGGTCAAGTATCTATTTGTTTGGAACTAAACGGCTAGGACATGCGGTAATTTTTCAAACGAGATTCAAGTACCGAATAGCTATAAATGCTTCAAATACTTTATATTTTATGGGCAGCTTTGAACAATGACATAAATCCTACTTACTAGAAGTGGATGGTTATTATAGATACACATACAATCGATCCTCTGGATTTCACGATGACAGCAATGAGAAAGATTTAATCGAAAGTTTTGTTAATAGTATGCGGGCTAATGTCATCGGCGGTAGATTGCCAAGGAAGCTTGCAATTGGAGATTATAAGAAGTGTATATCTAATATCTATATATATGCATCTGCATATGTGTTTTATCATGTGTACTATATTTGAATTATTTTTAAGCCATTTAAATACCTGAGAAGCCAATACTCGTGTAAAACCCGCACCATCCATTTGCATTATATGGTAGGATATATTTGGCGGCATTGAAAAATCTATTTCTGTATACGTATGTACATATGCTGTTGTCGTTATGGCGCTTCCCGCAGTCCTTATGAGGATTCTATTTCGATATAAAAAGGTGTGAACAGGCCATAATGCTTCATGTGTGTTGCAGCATGAAAGTGCAATAATTTTAATTTATGAATGCTGCTGATGCATTTTATTTCCTCGGCGAGACGCACACTGTTATTATATTGTGAGTACTCCTGGGAGATTCACATATTGACATGATTGTGTACGTTTGCTGTATGGCGTGGATGCTCACTGAGAGGAGTGAGTGTTGAAAGAATTCCAATTGAGATTTGAATAATCGCTTATTATGATTATTGTCGTGGTCACTGGCGGTTATGATGTTGGTGGGTCAAAGGAAACGTATAGTAATTTCTTCTTCCCTATGTTCATCTATGCTCACACACACACACACACTTGCACATTGATTACACTTTGGAAGTCCTATTCTAAGGAGATTAAGTTTTTTATTGACAATTTTTATTCATTGGTGTATCTACATACATATTATAAGTATACCATATACTGTTATACATGTAAATATTTACAGATGTGGTTGTATGTACGTAAACACTTGTACTATTAGAGCGAGCTTCAGATCCTGCTGTAGTGTTTTTAATCTTTTAATAAGCAATGCATCATTAATGATTTATGTTATGACTTTGGCGTTGCAAGCAAGTGTATTTAAAACGTTGGACTGTACGAGGAGAATGTGCTGAGTTGTCTCATTGATGATGTTGCAGGAAAATGTCTTTTTGATTATAAATTCAAAGCACAGGTTTATAATCGTGACGTGTAGTCACTCTTGCTCTATATGTGTGTGAGTTTGAAGAATGTAGTGTCTGATTGTAGTTAGAGTGGAGTACGTTCCTTGAAGTATGACTCTGAGCACCTTTCCTATACCATGATGTCCGTATAAAGATGATGTTAGTAAGACGAGTAATAAAAATTTAGGCTAGTAGTGTAGTAGTGTATGGAGTATTTATGGTCAAGGGTAAAATGTTATAAGCACAAGCTTTTGAAACGCGTTCCTTTTGCATTAGCTTTCCAAACCCTTTCGATTTACATGCACACATTCGAGCTGGATTTGTTGCACTTTCATCCGTCAAGGAATTTATGAATACTTCCAAGGTAGTTCTGCTTGATGTACGGTTTACCTATCATGCTAATGCATTAAAGTAGATACTGCTGGCAGAAAATACGGCAGAAGTTTACACACCCGGCGGTGAATTCATCCATCAATACTTGTTATATATGTACCTACACTTTATATGACAACAAGGTGTTGAAAATCAAAATATTATTTTAGTTGCCATTTATAGATCAAGAATTTGGAGAGCTGAAGGACTTTATGGGTGGTTTGTCTTTCCCATCGAAACCTTATATGCAATTGTTTGTTTGTTTAGCATTTGTGACGGTTCCTGGGAGATGGGTGCTGCTGGCTTGAGATTTGATAATTTTATTCCTCTCAATTTTATTTTCATGGCTATCAAATATTTTACGCCACTATTGCCATCGGACCTGGTAGTGTTGTAACTCTTTGATTTTTTGTATATGTGTAATGATTTGTTGTGTAGTTTATGGCAACGACTGATATTAAAATTATTACTTTACTATCGTTATTTCAACCTTTGAGAATCACACGCTCATGTATTATTTACTGCCGAACTCCATGAATCATGAATTCATTTTCATAAGGCTCTTACCATAAAATATTGACGTCCAACAAGACTATTCATATGAAATTCGTAGCATCAAATCGTGTTTAAAGAAGTTATCACTATAATTGAAACAGTGTGTAAGATTTCTTTTATTTGTACAACAGTAGTGACAACGTATGAGAATCAGTGGTAATGACAATATCCTTGATGCCATACATCTATAGGTATGTACGCACAATTAGGAACTATAGAGTTTCTCTCTATTTTGTATGTGAAGTTTAACTGATTTCTTCATTGTTTTCTAAGTTTTGTGGACTGATATTATGTATAGTCAATGAACGTGGGAATTTTTACCAATTTGGTTGGCTTTTTCAAAGAGTTTCGGTATCATATGTAACTTGATTGCTGTCAGATTTTATTTGTTGACACTGTTGACAGTATGTCCATGTAACAGCGGCGGTATCAGTTTTTAGTTGTACGTAGAGATTTGCAGATATGTTACATCCATGAGCACAACATTAATATAAGTACATAGATACCTTGCATGCGATAAGGATTTTGCAGGTTTAAGTTCTTGAGCATTTTGTGTCTGGATAGATACAATCCTATTACATTTGCACTTGAAAGTCGACAGAAGTGAGTTTCTGTGTGGTCAGCATTTTAGCATACGGTACGTTGTAGCAGTGTTGTGAGAATTCTCGCTGAGAACCTTTTTGGAAAGATAAGGAAACAAATTCTCACCATGATTTGGTGACATTGGTAGAGATTTTGGGGGAAGTTGCGCTTTAAAGTACCAGCTTTTCAAGATAAGTACGAGTTGATAGGTCTTTACATATGTGTTGTACGGAAAAGTCTTAAAGATTGTAGAAAAGTTAGCTTTACCCAACAGAAGCACCACCAAGTCAGTAAGTATTTACTTTTGTGTAGGATTTTTTTTTAAAGTAAGAGTTTCTCCAAAAGTTTATACTTGCTATATAAGAAGACCACTTTGTGTCTACTTTTGAACAAGAATTTTGTCCGTCTGTCGACTTTTGTGAATGTGTGCGTTATGTATATAAGTTATAGGATGATATGAGAGGCTGGAGGGCGTGTAGGGTAAAAGAGACTGGTCGTCCTGTAGCTTTTGCTTGAAGAAACGTCGTTTATGTCATAGAACTGTGAGTGATGGCGGCAGGTTTCCTCCGTATATACACAGGCATGTCAACCTCAGTTGACATGTGTGGCTTTTTCCAGTGATCTTTTCCCTACTAAAGTGTCAGCACAGTACTTATGGCTTGTTTGTACTTTTGTTACTCATCACTTTTGTGGGTTCGTGTCACTTCCAAAGTTTCTTCTTTCCTAAATTATCCTTCTGCTGAAAACCTGATTTCCCTTAAAAATTGTTCCTTTTATCTCAAATATTTCGGCTTCGCAAAGGCCCACGTTGATTCCATTTCGGAGAATAAGACGAGATGTATATATTATATAAGTTTTAAACCATTCTAGACGACAAATTCCTCAAAAATATGTATGTTGACATAGGCGCCGCCGCTTAAACTTTTTGACTTGAAACTGTATCATGAAATTATCATAATGTAATACGTGGATGTTTAATTCATTTAGAGATACAAAAGTGTTATCTTATGACATTTTATTTAAAGTAAGAAATTTCTTGTAAAACTTTGGCTGTGACGGCATTTTGAAGTGTCTATTGTCGGCATAAATAGTTGCATTATTAATTGTAGAAACACATACTTGAATTCAAAGCTTTCGTGTATCTACCTTTATGGCCTGTTTGCGTTGACTAAAAATAAGTAAGTATAAAAAATTCTGGCGAAATTATTTTAAATTCTTTTACTCTTCAAATATCGCGTTTACTGTTGACTGTGAGATGTAGATGCTGTGTAGCATTGACATCTCTGTAATCCACTCTCGGAAAGCTATAAATTGTCGTCGGATCGGCAGTTTAAGGATATTGTATTCACATATATCTACGTATTTAGTATTTGTATTTGTAGAAAATGCATTTTACTTATTTGCAGCGAACAGGACAAATGGTCAGAGCTTAAGTTGTCTGTTGTTGGCCGAGAAGTAAAAGTCAAACTAATTGATTTCTGTGAAATAAAACCTTCTGAATGAAAGGAGAATGGGCGTTAATTATTTATGGTCTCTGTCAACTAGGAATAACAGTATTGTACTTACTTACATATGTTCAAATTGACCTGACCATTCAAAACAATGAAAATAATGTTGGTTCTACTTATATAGACTTATAAATTTATTTTTAGCATGCGGTGAGCTGGAATAAAGAACTGCATTTTTATGCTTTTTATCCGTAGTACTTTTTACAGGTTTAACCTTGCACCTGTGTATATACATTCTCATGCATATAGTTTCACTGTTGTTTCCCTCTCGTATGTGGTAACATGCTTGGTTCAATTTCAATGGTTAGTCATTGTTTGTGCAGTAATGCATGTCTGTCATTGCCAAGACTGTGTGTGTAAGTACTGCATGTACATGCATGTAGCCAGAAGCAATCTATTTCTCACTATTTTACAATACTACAACTCAAAAGTCGTGCTCGTGTCATAATGCTGTTGGTAATAAGGGAGTGAATGTGCGACGGAATTTGACCATTGCCATGAATCCGCGTTTCTTTTCAAGCCTTAATACCCTGACAGTTATATATTTGGATCATTTCTATACATCGCAAGACCTTAATTGCACATAATCCGATTTAAAATAGTGTGTAAAATTTGTAACAATTATTCAGAAGGGAGTATTTGCCTAATGTGGCAACTGTTGTAGATGGGTTCACCTAGACAGTTCGCTTATTTGGCATATGTCCTGAGTGAGGTAAAGAAATATCTGAGTATTCATTGAATTTTAATACCCGTGATCATTATAGAAACTTCATGGGTCTCTACTTTTTAAATGTAGCATATAATATATTTGTGGTGGAGAAAAGAAAGTAAATAAAGAGGATACAGAATAGAAATTAATTTGTATTTTATTGCAGGAGTAATTATTGTAGTTTATATGATATGGAAATTAGGATGAAAGTACTTTGAAGTTGACTTTGTCTAATTTGATAGAAAATTTGCTAGTTGTAAATTCTTGATTATTATTGTATGCGGTTGTTTGAGCTATAGAGGATGATGACACCTCTGACCTATGAAAATGATTGAGCTCACCAAGTCATCAGTGTTGTGGAATGAAGTGTAGATATCTGCTTTATTATGCTTTGTCTTTTTCCTTATCGTGGCACATGGTTTTGAAAAATTCATATATGCAAAAGTTTTGGTTATATGTATGATGCAGTTTTGACCTTTTGCACATACTACTAGCTCTTTCCAATGTGTGCTTCTTTCAGTTGTGGCGCAGCGTGAGTCTTGTAAATAGCGGTTTGTCTCCCATTTATTATTTCGTTTTTAAGGTTGGGTTTTATTACAAGGTGCTCCGGTATAAAGATTGCATATTGCTTATTAAGAATTCAATGACAAAATGCTCTTAACTTCTGTTGTGGATAAAATCGTGTGTTATCCACATTGCTGCTCCTTACCATGTTTGCTTATATAGTCCAGGGCAGTGTGTATAAAAGTTTATTTTTTTTACGAATGTATAATATATACGGATCTTGTTGTCAGACCTTTATTCCTGCACGGCGTGTAGGAATCATCTCACAAACGACACATGCGGTCGTGTTTGAAGATGAGTGAATTTAAATTTGTGAATGTAGTACGCATTTGACATGTGCTCCACGCACACCACCAGAAGACTTCACGCACTTATTATTATTTCTCTGGCATAGTATAGATATACGACACAATCTAAACTTCCTTGAGGACAATCAACTTCTCTCTGGTAAATCATGTAAAAATTCTTGAAAATTATTATTTATTGGCCATTTTTTACACTTATGACGCGTGATGTGTGAGCAGTAACCTGATAACTAGATCTTGTGTGTATGTATGTGTGTGTTATTGAGATCACTATGGTGATAAAAATGAGACACATTCTCTCTCCTTCATTCCTGGTAGTGTACATATTATTATAGTAAATCGTAACTTTTATTAAAACGTGGGCTGAAATTGCGATAAACGATTACGTCCCTAAACCCTGGCCCTGGCGCGCTGCATGTGACACAATCTATTTCGTGTGTGCAAATTATTGACGAGACAGCAATCTTGTAAAATGAACAACAAAAGTTTTCAGAGAAATTCATTTGGAAAAATTACTGTTCAGTCGTGACTGACTTGGTTTTTGCAAAGAGTTCGTCCACGTGGAAGGAACATAATTATTTTTCAGTTCTCTGAAGCTTTATAAAATTTATAAAAGTTACGTACTTGTTGTAAGTATAGTATATGCGTACGATCCTTATTTATACTTATACATGTGTGTGCAACAAATGTAAGATTCAGTAAATTACATGAGCTTTTACATAACCTCTCTATGTTTTCAATTCAAGCTTTGACATCTTGACTGAAATAATTATGCGAGTTTCAAGTGAGACTTGTTTTTCTCTTTGGGTAAGCTGCATTAATTGATGAGAGACCCACCATTGAGGCTCCTGATGGCTTTTCTTTGAATCAATGTGTAAACGTTTTGCAGTTATGCACCTGTGCATCGGGAAAGAGTAGAAATAATCGCGGGGAGATAAAACTTGTTTTATTACTTTATTTCACTGCAGTACTTCACTGAATCTACCATGCATCTAAGAATTTAAGAATGTTTGTCGAAAATATGCGTGAATGCGTTTATACATGTTGTTAGATTTTATTGCGGATCTTGCAATTGGTAGTTCTTGTTAACAATCGTTGGAATTTGATGCTTGTATCAGTTGGCAAATAGCCGCATATTTATTTAAGCATGGCTGTAAGACGAAAGAATTTTTTTTAGAAAAAATAAATAGTTGAAAAAATGTTTTTCTATAGACTTCCTAGTATAAATGTACAAATGAAAAGTGTGATATATGTACACGAGCAGGATTACGAATTAAGCCTTCACATAAACAAGCTCATATAATAAATAACGGCTGATCTTGGTAGCTTTTTAGCATTCAAATTGTGATACAGAATCAAAAGTAAAACCTGCTCTAGATTTTTTCGTTACTTTTTCTCAATAAGTAAAAGGGCACACATAAGATAATGTGGTTTAAGTTGAAATTTATTCAAAATTTGTTCCCAGAAAATAACCTAAGGATGATTTATTTACCGAAGGTGATATGATTGTATGTAGTGAAAGTATCCTGAATCTGTAAATTATGAAGCCTGGAAGCAAATATTGGATGGGAACTATGCGGTGGGTATTTGTGCCAGAAAATTACTAAATGATGAAAATCATGGAAACTCTTGTTGTTGTTGTTCGAAGATAATGTTGTAGATACAATTTCTTAGATGTTATGAGTAAATGCGTAAATGCGTGGGCCTAAATGTATATACGCATTGTTTCATTATGTGTTGAACAGAGTATAAGTATATATAGCTGTATGCAAATGTGAACTTTTTTATCTTTCAAAAAACTTAAAACATATTTGAGTATCTTCCTTTAAATGAAAAATGGGATAATGTAGATACTCCAGTTACTTCAAGTATCTTTAATAGCTGAAAACAACGATGGGCATTTGTTTACAACGTTGTGGACGATCCACGTTTAAGATACTTGAATTAGATACATACCTTATTACTTTTAAATGTGAATGTGATGTAAATGGAAGATTGAACGTCTTACATCTGGAGTGCCTCGCCCATCATTTCCAGGCAATTATGCATTTAGTAAATTCGTGAATTAGTTTTTTAAATATCTACAGTAATGCCTGGTGTAACTATGTAAATTTATAGCTTGCCTCATTGCAATGAGATTATAATGGCATGGAGGAGCATCATTTGTAGACGTTGCGTTTAGATTCCATGCCGGTGAAATGGGTCACTATCACTATTGTAACTATACAAATATGGTTAAACCAGTGGTGTACACAAGATGAGATTTAAGGTATGTTTGTTAAATAAAACACTGCATTTGGAATTAGCGATTACTGCATTTTTCAACCCGATTTCTGAGACTAAGTACACGGTAAATGCACACTACGCGGTAAAATGCACACTAAATTACTGCACACAGTTTTTTACGTAATGTGTGGATATGTATTATTGCGCTTACTACGGGAACTGACTGCATGTAAAATATACCACTTGGGAAGACAGTAATAATGCCTGATGTGATCTATCACACTTTGGAGTTGGGTCCATCCCAACATTTATATATACCTGCAACAACGAGACGAAGAGCGCATATTGGCCTGTAATTACTAATGTATACCCAGGAAGAAAGCTCGTGGAAAGAATAATCCCTTATTAGTGCACCTTCAAAACTTGATTATTATATACGCTTGTGCTTAAATTTAAACCTAGTATTTTGCCAGTTCATGGATCATCATCTCATGGTTTTAAAATTACTATTAAAAATAGGGTCTTGGAATGGTGGAATGGATAACTGCCTAGCTTTATTACTCCCTCGCTCTGTTTATTACTGCATCTTAGATATGCATATGACGTTTCTAGTACGAAGTACGAAGATTTCATGGCTTTTCTCCAAGGAGGTTTTAACATGATTTCAATTGAAATATCATCGTAGCTACGAAGGCGTTTACTATAGTTATACTTACTATAGTGGCTTCGTTCTCATGCTTGATAAATGGTTCCGAGACTTTCGTTTTTATTATTAAGTGAAATCATATATACTATATACTAGGAGCACTGGGTCATAGTGTTGGACTAGAATTTTCTTTGCATGCATTCATATTGTCTTGTAGAATATTACATGGAAATGGACCAAGCGTTGAAAATAAAACGGAAAGTAAACTATAAATGACGCGACTTGCAAACTGTGTGTGCATAGCATAGTAATAAAACCTTAGTTTCTGCCATGAAATATTTATGGTAGGGGTTGTCCAGCTCACGATTTCCCACGTGTAGCACTATATTACAGGAGTTAAGATACAACTTGAGGCTGTTGTGCAACCTTTTGTGTTCTGAATTTCTTCCCTAAAGTGAGAGCGATTGTTTTACTTTTTATTGCAATGCGATTCCTTCCGAAAAATTGAGGACTTTGGCCGTGACCAGTTCTATTTATACTTATTACTTATGTATGAGTTTTTAAATATACTTATAGATACTTCCGACTTACTAACTTTTTTGTTCTTATTGTTCTAGTCAAAGTATTTACCTATACTTATATGTAACATGTGATGGAATATGGATTTGTAATCTGCCCTTCTAAAGTTTTGTACTTTTACATGCAAAGTGAAAACTCTCGTGTTGTATTTTGTATAAATATGACACCTTGTTGACATGTCCAAAGGATTTCAATTCGATTTCACTCCAGGGAGCATGCCGGATTTACGTAGTTACTTTACATCTATTTTCGTGCCTGGTGATGAACAAAATAAGCGAAATAGCTGATTTTCCCTATGTACAATGTTGTTCGTGTTTGTTTTCTACATTTCAGCAAGGGTAGCATTAGATATGAAACCCCAATTTAACTTTGTTTAATGGTTGACATTAGCACCGATTATAGAGATGGATAAGAATCTTTCAAGGTTTTTCACGGCTGTCAATGCCCAGGCAGGAGTCATTTATTTGTTCAAAGTCCTGTCACCATATAAGTGGACATTTTTCTATTTTAAACACTGCCTCGTATATGTGTGAATTGTTGTAGGAGGTCAAGATTTTTTCATTTTGGTATGATGAACACTATTATCATTGACACCATTAGGCGGCCGGCTTCTACCTTATTAGTTTTACATGTGAAGATGTATCATAAAACTGAGTATCATAGCCATCGCTTGACAGTCCGTGTGTAAAAAAAAGAAATAATAATAATTGACTGTTGAGCTAACAAAGGATCGTCGTCGGTGTAACAATGGAGTCGCAAATTGTTTTTGGTGTTTGCTTTTGGCATTCTAATAGTCATAGATGCGCGTTTAATCTCATGTCATATTTAAATGTAATTATATTTTTCTATTAAGAATACCTGACCTGTGTGTGAGTGTGTGGATCCTTATTACACTGCCCGCGCATGAATGAAGTATATTGGATATGCAATTGCAAACTTGTCCCACAATGGTCATTTGCATCATTAATGCTAATATTATCATAGCGATAATAATAAAAATAATAATAATAAGCGCTGGTTCATCCCACAAAAGAAATAGAAAATTGACGATTCATTCCTGGCTCGTGCTTAATCATAAGTCTCCGTTCTTAATTTGTTGTTTGAGGTTGTAAATTTCCTTGGACAGCTCAATACAATAAAAAGTATAACTTATTGGAGTGAATATATTTGCTCTTGTGTTTAAAAATAGAGCGTGGGTTTATTTGCACAAACTTATTTATAAGCGAGCTTCTTTTTGTTGTTCTGTGCAGAGTAAAAGTGTTTGTGTTGTACTTAAAAACTGAAGTAAATATGTATGATGGCAGCCAAAGGATTTATTTCTTTTGAATACACAACTATAGGCATTATAGTATATAAAATAGTTAACCCTTTATAGGCTAGGTTTCCATGTTGGATTGTATTCAATCTCCTGTATTTGATCTCCCAGTTCATCGACTTGCTGTAAGTGATGTACTTGTACTTGGGTAATTAATTATCACTAATTTCTCATACTGCACTACATGTACATATACAGCAATTGCATTTGAACTGTGGTGAATTTACCTTTCGCTCTCAGCCACAAAAAGAAACCGATTGAATATTGTTAATTTGTTTGTATTTGAACCACGTCCTGAAAACCTAGATTTCGTTTTCGTTTGTTTAATAACTAATAATACTTGAACAGAGATGTTTTTCTTCCATGTTTTTCCTTAGTATTGTGGTGAACTAATCAATGGGAACGAAGCCGGATTTGTTAGTTTTGTGTGAATCTTTGGCTTTCAAAGGCCTTGGGAAGAGCACTTATTACTTTAATTTTGGGGTGAATATGAGTTTGAGCGTGATATGAAGTTATGAACTGAGTAATCTTGAATGAGCGTGAATGAGTATGAAGATACCTACATATACATATGTGGGTGATACTTGGTGCTTGCCCTTTGGTTTTCGAAGATGTTTCTTCAAACATACACTACTGACGAAACTAGTCATTTGTACAATTTATCCATATTTATTGCATTTCTCCTAATTACTTCAACTTGATGATGACATTTACATGCATTTACGTCTACATTACGCTCTTATACTCGTTGTCAAGTCGGGCTGGCATTAATGAACTGCTCGTTTATATTATGAAAATATGAATTCATGTGCATCATTCAAGTTTCCTCTACGCTACTCTCGAAGTGTGTTACATGCGAGAAATAATCCTGTCCGTAAACTAAACAGTTGTAGAAGAGGAAAAAATGAAAGGACCATATATGTGGTTGAATTTAATGTGACCTGACATTGTTATGATGAGAGCTGACACTGTTGACCCGTTCTGGCTGTCATGTTATTAGTATATCTACAGTGTCCTGCTGCCAACATATTGAATACAGGATGGTGTATAATATACAGGGATCATTTAGAAATGGTTACAAGTATACAAATGATGTACATAACATGCAAAAATGTTTTTATTAATTGATGCTGATACTTAAGACCTAATATTGTCATGTATGTATATACTACATACATACGTAAGTGCAATGTGCACAAGGAGAACTATGAAGAGAGAAAAGAAGGAAAAATGTCGGCAATGTTTCTCCTTAATAAGGGAAAGAATCTTATTAGGATAAAACTTGTTGCTTGATACGATGGGGATATTATTCTCATTTAATGCTTGTCTTAAATTCCATTTTGTGACCTGTCTGTCGCCATTAGCCATGTAACCTTGGCTATTAACTGTTTGGTAAATATTTCCGTCGCTTTTACTATCTTCTACAGATATATGTACTTACGTGTATGTATCTACTTTTTTATAGTGAATAATTTGACTGTTATAGTTTTCTTAGTGTGTTATACTGCTTGTTGGACATCTCATTGCTGTGCCTCTGCATGTTCTCTTGAGCATGTATATTATATGTACACATGGAAGTTTTTTTTATTATTGCACTAAATGAATCATGTCGGTTTCATTTTCGGCTTAAAATGGTCATGGTCAATACACTCGTTTTTATTATTGCCATTTATTGAAGATAATTATTGTAATGGATATTTACATTACTGTATCCTTTATTGCAAAAATTTTAACTTGCACTTGATTGACAAAAAATGCGTCGGAGTTTTCCACATAAATTAACCGCATTATTAAATTTTACTCTGAGCTGGTCTAGACAGTTGGTTGGAAAGAATAGTGACAACTATGACAAGGGGCAGAATTCATTTTGTGCTCTGGAACTTCGAGTTGTATTTGTAAAAAGATATGCCCCATATGTACAATAATATAATGTTTAGCGGATCATGGAAAAGATGCTAATGAGACAGCCAACAAAATAAGGCAATAATTCTTAATGAGGAAGTGGCAGGGCTGATGAGGGAAGGAAGAAGGAACTATTTAATTAGAAGACATAATAATTTCAATGAATATAAAGTTCAATTCCGGATTTTCTAAATCTCCTCTTCCAACTCTCTTCCGTCTCTCTTTCCCATTCGTCTAAATTAGTGGAGCTCTCAGAATGTGTCACTGATGCTAATGCAAGTCGTATACCCAAAAGTATGGCATGTCTTGTTTACACATCTTTTGCGTGAAGTTGGGACATGGTCTCGGTCTAATCTTGTCGTGTGTGTGTGTGTGTTAGGAAATAAAACGGAAAGTAGATAGCAGGAGTTAAGAATTAAAGAGAGCGAGAGGAGTTTAAGGAAAGCTATGCAGGATTATTTAGAATATGTAACTTGCGTTTTGGGCTTTTGTTGGGAATATATGTGCGTGCATAAAATCCACTGATAAATGTGTGTGGGTCCTCGTGGATTTCATGCATTTGTTATGGTTGAACGTGATGAGATGAAGGAAAATTAGGAAAGAAGGGGAAGCTCGCTAGAGGAAGTCTGCACCGTGTACTCGGAACAATATGGAATATCTTATATATTTTGCCCTCAACTTCCTTGTTGGAGTTAGGGTGGTGGAAGACTGATCGTGAGTATGAGGGTGAATTGTCTACTGGTTAACTTTTAAGTATGTACTCTAAGATTACTAGTATCGTTTGCTATACAGGAGGAAGTGTTATTCGATATAAAGCTCCAGCGATTGTGTGACAATAATCCAGTGAAGCATAGCATTTACGTAAGACATCAATTGCTCCATAGTCTGTATTTTATTTCTTTCCATCTCTGGTGTCAGTCCATAGTTTTCCATTTACGCCCTGGTTTGGGTCGAAATGGGTGAAAACGATGAGATGAGGGAGGTTAGCTAAACCATGCTCTTACTTTAGTGTATGCAAGCTTACGTAACGAGTGAATGCGGATTGCTATCGTTCTGGGGAAATTTCTTATTTGTAGAGAAATCTACAGTACAGTACTGTCAACTGTATACTTACTGTACATATGCCAAACCTATTAGCTGACTGTTCGAAGGGGTAGGGGATACCGCCCCATTGAAACTACAAGTCGATTTCTTCCAATGCACAATCGCTTTTCTATCTTTAGAACTTAATGAAACTACACGGATTTACTGTGCTTCAGTTATGCTGCAGGCCATTCGGCGGTGTCATTACTTATTACATTGCACATCCGATTTATTCGGCGTAGTAAAAGTATATTTACATGCTACCCACGTGACTATTTGATTTAAAAATACATGATGTGATATAAATTTAGTCTTTGCGTAGTCTTGTTTACCAGAGGTTTTAGTCATTTCTTACCTACGGATTTGTTTTGGCTTATGTTACGAGCTTTGAACATTCACACACATACAAAAATATACACACAGATATGAGGATATTTTTACTTGTTTTCGTATTGCAGCTAATCTATTTCGAGGATTGCAATACTTATGGAAAAAACATAATACGCAAATATTTGACCGTAGTATAATTATAGCCACTTAATTTATTTTGGTATTTCAAATTACTTGCAGTAATAGGGTAGCTAGCGTGTGGCGATGGAAGATCTGGAGCTTAAACATATTAAATTTTTCTAAAACCAATTTGTTTATTGCTGAATTCCACTGACTAAAAACTGTATAGAGTTAAATGTGGCATAATGCTGTATGTGCATATGATTTTTTTCGGAATCTGCAATCGTTTTGTAAGTGTCACTCTTTGAAGCTCAACTGAACTACATATTTGTAGACACGGGCAGAGTCGGACGGATGCCGCTACCGCCATAGAATCAGAAAATAATTCTCTTTGGGGAGTCACGTCGGGCTATATTTATTACAGTCTGTCTCAGACCCTACAAGTTAGATGCCTACAATGTGCATATAAAGTCAGTTCTGTATCTCAATGGCGTTCTCTTGTTGCTATCTAAAGTATCATCGTAGATCACTCTTGCACCGTGAAATGCATTTACTCGTGATTTAGTACAAACGACGGCGGTTCAAACACTTTGTTGTTCTTTTCAGTGTGCATATCTTTTAGTAGAGTTGCAGCTAGGAAATATATCCCATCCCCCACATTGATATTCTACCACTGTGAAATGCAATGCATAGCTATAGGATATAGGTGATACACATCACAGCGAAAAGATACTTTCCGGTCCTTGAGTGTTCAAGCATTCGTACATAGGTGCGTATGTATTTCAAGAGACAAACAATCTTGACAACAATAATTTCATTGCGGCAGGTCACGGTGACCCACTGGGTTGCAGGTTGCATTCTTGTAAAAGAGGATCAATAACGTTGACTTTGTTGAGAGTTATGAATGACTCTGTCGAAGCCTTTTTCTTTAATATTATATCTACATACATTGTCCCATTGTGTGTGTGTTTTAATACACCATGGCATGTACTATGTTTGAAGTTAAAATGGCTTGCTTTACCGTCATTCAGACACAAGGGTTGTAGTCTTCTTGCGCTATGTACGTAATTGTAACTACTATTCTCTTAACTTACTTATTTTTACTTACCAAGTTTTGCCTAACCACAATGTCTTCGAGGAAATAAAAAGGGAATTTTATGTTACACCTGATTAATTTTGAAGAGAAGATATATGGTTATTTGCATCGAACTTGGTGGTTTTGGACGATGTTTATATACCCTGCTGGTAGAGAAACATATTAAATTGAATATTAAATTATGCAGAATTTACTTTGATGAATAATTCATGATAATTATGGCGAATATTTGATTGATATTTATAAAACCATCATGTAATATGATTCACTGCGTACTTAATTCTAATAGCCTTGAGTAGGACAGTGACATGGTGTGCGGTGAAAAGTACCAAGAAACTAGATCTGCTGTAATTTCATTTTCGGACATAATGATATTTCATTAGGGAGCGGACTTTTTGCCCTTCTAAACATGGCAAGAAAACTCTGTAGGTTTTTGATTGAAGTTAAGTATTTCACCCATTTGCACTGTATAGGTTCTGCCACGCGTAGAGGATTTAAGCTCCCCACTGCGAGATATTTTTTGGCTGATGGAACTAGTAGTATGTAATTAAATGTGATAGTCAAAGTAAATATAAAGCATTTTTGCATTTCATATAAAGTTGCCAGACGTCATTGGTTTGTATGTATATTTACGCATTTTCAAAATTGAAAATCCTTATTGAAATTTAAGAGGATCATTAACTATGCTAAGAAGGTTAAAGGATGTGGACAGCAATGAGCCATCACATAAAATGGTTTTATGATCTTGACTCAACCCCGGACCTACAACAACGAACCTTAACTCCTGTCCCTCTCGCTAACTCTGTCATCGTTACTTGACTTACTTAATTTTTTAGTACTCAATTACGTATTAATGTATTCAACTAGCTGGGAAACATGACATGCCGTCCTTTTACAAGTAGGCAATGAATATGATTTTAAACATTCGAGTTTCCGTTTGAATTTCCTTTATAGAGGTCAGTTTATACTTATATTTACTACGCCGTGGGTCTTCTCTGTACTAACTATAATATACATACACACACATATCATTTCTGTGTCCCAATGACTTTTCAAATTTAGAAACTTTGTTTGCTCTAACAAAATTCAAGAATCATAAGTTGATTCTGATGGGATTTTCCATTGTTGGAAATTTTAAGGTGGGGCACGTGGCTTACGGTGAGTGTGTACATTCGTATAAAACACTCGTTCACTGCTCGTATATATTGTTGATTGACATTCCTTAGCAGTGTATTGTATTCATACTTGTTTAAATAAATAAGAAGTAAAGCTAAGTTTCTATACCCAATTAGTACATATCTAATTTTTGAAGTTTCTATCTATCTTTGCGCCGTTAAACAAATTAAATCTCACTTTTGGAGCCCGGATACCGTATATTCGTAGACAGAAGTTCTAAGGTAGCATAAGTATGCGGCAAAGACGAGCAAGTCAGTTGTTATATGTATCTTTAGTTGAGAAACTTTTAGATTCAAATCAAAGTCCAGGCTTCATCTCTGTTCATGATCAGATAAGGATAAAAAATTTAGCTCTTAAACGACATGTATAGAGAGAAAAAGAGAGAAGGGTTCAAATATGGATATAAATTATGAATGTGACAGAAAATTCGGGTAAAAAAACATAAAGCCGAATTTTTCCATGGGGTGTGTACAAAGTATGTAGGTATGTACATTTATATTCAATCTGTATATAGTACAAATAAACATTTTATTATTATTATTTCCCTGTGTTGTTGCTTGCTGCTAAAAGAATTACTACGGAGATGACTTAAAAATATACTTAATAGATTAGCCTTTGAAGCATTTGGGAGAGTGAGTTAAGATAATAATTCAGGCGTGTGTCTTATCTATATTTGTACATACTTGTATGTATACAATGGAATGGTTAGGGAAAACATAAACATAAAATAAAAACAATTTCATTTTGTTCGGGTTGGTTGACGTGTAGGATACTAAAGGGATATGATGGTAAAGGGATTTTTCAAGTCGTCGAAAAAATAATGTCCCTGTTGGGTTTCCTTTGTTGTGTGTAGTGCCTACGAGAGAGAGAGAGAGCGAGATGGAATGGTGTATGAGGTTATGTCTCTTCTTTTTGATGCAGAGGTTCACTGGAAGTGAACATCATTTTACTTTCAACTCGACACGAGATCCCACGTATCCGTCCATGGAGCATGGTATTCAGCCCTTTAGGTTCGGCGGCAATTAGGTGGATTCCAATTACGTTACAATACACTATTTCACAATATGTTTCCCTCCCGATACCATCTACAGTATCGGCGGAGCGGCGTTGATATCCTTAACCACGACAACGACCATCCCTGGCACCCACCGTTTTACATGGGAATAATACGTGAGCAATAAAACCAAATAGTTGTTCAATGGCAACTGGCAACAGTCAGATTTTCTATACCTCAACAGCATTTACTACTAGTTAGGTTCTCCACCATATAATGTTTTTCATGGGCTCTTCAATCGCTTCTCTACGTTATCGCTACCCGGTTCCGGACTTGTGGAGCCACATCCGCCTTTCTAAAAGCTTCTCTATATACTTATAATAAAGGGTTCAGTATCTATGACAATGGCTTACGTGTGTTAGATTCATCTTAATCGGTATATTTGAATAATAGTCCATGTACTTGTGGTCTAGGAATGACTACAAGGTTCTTGTTTTTAACGAGTACGTTCAAATAAATTCGATAACGACAAGTCCCCTGATTTAAGTAGGATTAGTTTTTGGTAAAACTATAGATATATAAAAGTTTTAAATTGACTTTTAGGGGATGCCGTGTGGTAGCATTTAAAGATGAAAATACCTCCAGGTTGAATTCATTGAAATACACTGGAGACCCAAGGAAGAGGAAGAAAATGGTAATAAATGCCATTTATACGCACAGCACGTGTGTCAGACTCCCTTTTGAGATTTTTATTCTTTGTCTTTTTGGGTTATTTTGTTCCATTCAGGGAGAATCTCAATTATTAGGCTTGTACGGAGTTCACAGTGAAACTCTTCGAAGATTCGACTCCCGAAGCTATAGGATTGTTCTTACACCAACTATAGTTCAACTAGTTCACACCACACATGTTCAAATGGAGCGATAGATAGAGAGATTGAGTATGACTGGGAAAGATAGAAAGACTGAGAGAGAAGATAAAGTGAGTGGAAAGAGAGAAATCGAATCTGGACATTATCACACCATGCTGAGGGTGAATTTTCCGTGGAAACGGAACATTATAAAGTATGAACAAAATGAAATTACGATTTTAGACGCTCTCAAAAGTGTCATCATCACTCATTTTTGACGGTGTCATCGGAGATTTATCATTTTCCGGCTTTCCCTAATATCCTTTCTCCCTTTCGGGGGATGGATTGATTTTACCAATGTGCGGCTTTTTGGTTGGAGATAGATGTAAGTGCTTGGACAATGATTTGCGGGTTGGGTTTCCTGTACCGATAAAAGCTTCAAGAGGTTTACTATATTCATACGTATAAATGTAAGATGCTTTGTTAAAACAGTAACTATAATAGGTGATATGACACTAAAGAGTGGGGTTGAAATTAATTTAATTTTCAAAAATTATGGGAATGGAAGTGATTTTACTCTTGGGTAGTTTAGGGTGTATTGAGGCCAGACCAGTTTGATACTAAAAAGCCCTCCTCCTGCGATCTGCACAGTTTTTATTACATGAATCTTCCCGTCGGCGCTAATTTGCATTTTTTTGAATGAAATGTTTTACATTTACGCATTTTACTTACTTATATTCCACACATACGGTCTGATCTGCTTCTCTGCGTGTCAGCACGAATGCAAGAACAAGGAACATTGTAGTAACATGTTATGTAAGTTACTGTTTGAATCCTTGTGGACGTATTCTTATGTCTTCCTGGTGGAAAACTAATTGTTAATTTAAATGAGCCTGTCAGACCGTTGATTAAACAGTGGAAACTGAACTGGTTGTAATAGCCCGGTTTACGCAATCTGTAATTTGTGTAATTGAAATCCGACTGATCTCATATATGCATTGACTTGTCTGTCTGATTTTACGTGTGCTTGAGCTCTGTTCGTTGGGGTTAGGGCTTCCGGGAATATAGTGTGTACCCTGGTGTACATTGAAAGACAATGGAATAGAAAACATTCAAGTGTCCCTTGGGTGTGATTTCAGATTTACATGACCGTGTGCACGGAAAGCAAGACTCTTTCCTCCTGTTTGATGATGATGGTCTTCTCTTTCGCATAAATTAATTAGGTAGAGGATCAGTATAAACAGCGGTGTATTGAGAACGGAGTTAATGAAAATTCTCAATGTTTGCCACAATTCTTTGATTCATCAATATGTATACAAAATCTCATGCATGAGCATGTGGAAAGTCTCCTGGTGAAAGATGCGTATAAATTGAGCGATGCGTATGAAACATGTTTAAAACTCGATTCGATGGAGGCTCTGCATTTTGTGAATGTCAGCCTTATGAAATACTGCGTTTCATTGCTAAAGGGCAATGTAAAAGGGCTTTGAAGTCAATCACAGAGAGATACATACATGTGTGCAATACTCACCAGGCAGATTTGTTTATGACGAATCCTCTGCTCCGTCCTAAACTGTGTAACCCTCCAGCAGCGCGACTGGCATACATAAGAAATTGCGTGTCATTGTTGGAGAACTTTTGTTTTGCTGATTGGATCCTTGATGGGTGTTATGGGTTCAACCCATCTATTTTGATATGACTGACGTGACCAACAATGACCTCCAGAACGTGTGTGATATGTCATGTCATGTGAGAAACTGCCGTGTGTGCTTCCCCCTCTGGTCTGGACGCTCTACAGCGTATGGTCATTTTACCACCAGTATGATGATCTAAATTTCTGAGTGTCCGTAAGTTTTGAGTAATGGGAGCACCGGGACAGAATGGCAATTCTGATGAGGTTCTCTTGCTCTTAATTAAAAGCTCTTCAAAGTATACCCATATTAAAATACCTTATGACTAATATTATTTGAGTCAAGGGAAGGAAAGGAGATGATGGTCTATTATGTAGCAATAATATTTTTTTGTAGGAATTTTTATAATTAGAAATTTGTTCTGGTGTATAATTGTTCTATAATTGTGCATTTTCTTATGTTACAGGGTTACCTAGAACATTGGCGATTGCAGCCGGATGAAACTTTATCCCAGCAAGATATTCAAGAACTTTTCAGCAACATCGATGAAATTCATCAATTTAACAGGTCAGCAATATATTCAATCAATTATAAATCATTCATACGTTTACCGTTTTGATCGCATTTTTCTTTTAATACATGTCTTTCGTTAAGTTTACTTTGATTAATCGTATTTGTAGGTAACTGTGTTACATTGGAAAAGATTATTTTTTTGTTTCTCGTTTGCTTGTAAGTACAAGAGATTATAAGTACAGTAATTCTTAAAAGTAAACAAACAATAGAAGGAAGGACAAACTTGACCAGAAAATTCCTGTTTTTGTTTGAACTTGCTATTGAACTTGTAGACTTGTAGGTGGTCAGCGTATTATCTCATAAAGTACATCATAAATACAGAGTTATGCAATTTATGAATAGAAATGAGATGTTAATCCGTAATCAAGCAGGACTTGTTGCCATTTAAAAAATAGTTGTTGAGTACATTTATACTCATTTGCATAATCTGCAATATTACTTTCAATGTTTTTGCTTGTTTTGTACCTTGTTCGTGAACCTTTTTATACTAAGTTTCTTCCCTATGTATATCTTACAAATAAATGTTGTAGGATAGGACAACCGTAATAAGAGAAAAAACTTGTTGTTGTATACTTTTATAAATACTGTTGACTGACTCGCTGTCGTCCTGTTATGTTTTGTGTTGATATTTTGAAGGGGGTGTTACATGAAGTTTGTCTACCTGACATTGCTTAAGAACTTTTATGTTAAACAAGATGAGAGATATGCAAATTATTTGTTGTTACCAAAGAACACTGTAAATAAAAGAAACGATAGTAATCAAGATAGATGCAGCTATAGTCTGCACTCATTAGTTTCCAAATTAAGATAAGAGCGCAATCTACTCGACTACGTATATAGCTTACAGCGACAAAGGCATGCTCTCAGGTTATGAGTAATGTGTCCACATTTCTGCTTTCTGTTGTTAGCCATGGGTACGTATGTAATTATGTATCGTATAATTTGAGAAATCATCTAATATGATACTGTTGGTTTTGCTTTTACAGTGAATTTCTGAAGCAGTTGGAAGGTTGTGGTCTCAATCCCGTCCAAGTTGCTAGGAGTTTCGTGACCAAGAATGAGGGATTCTCCATCTACACTCAATATTGTACTAATTATCCACGGTAAGTTCATTATCCGCTTGAGAGGAAAAAAGCGGGTTGTTTTATCCTGTTTTACTTGTATCATTTATACATACAAAATTATGTAAATTTAGTATGTATAAAAGCATGTTTAGCTTACCTGCATTAATTCTACTAATTATACATGTAAGAGTAGCTCGGTAAAGTAAAGTTTTCGCCTGGATTTGACGCTGACATCTTCACCCGAAAAACTATTTTGTTATTTGATGATTTCTGTGGCCTTGATTCTCGTAACTTTGTTTGTTGAAATGCATTAGGTAAATTCATAGTAGAAAATAGATGAATTCGCAATCCAGAGATTCCTGCAGAGATGTGTAATACAAGCACAGTGCACAATCGACAGACACTTGTAGAAGACATGCAGAATTATCAAAGTTGATCGTACTGATTCTTTTACCATCATCAAATCCCTTTGGTGGGATTTAGGAAACAAAACGCGGTTTTATTAACTCCCCCGTAGAAATGCTGACATTGTGTTCATGACTCCTGCGGCTTTTCGTTGAAGCATCATAATGCTGGGCTCCTTTCGTCGGGTTCTGCACAGTTGATCAGAGCTCATTCACTTCAAGGCATCTTCACTTTCAGGCTGATGAAGTGACTGAGCAGATTTTGGAGTGTAGTTGATGCCGAAGAACTAATTACGTAGTTATACTAGGTCTCTTATATGAAATGTATCGCATCACTCACTTTTGACCGGCAAATTCAGCGTTTTTACTATAGACACAAAGCTGTAGGAGGTTAAGGAAATTGGCAAATGGATTGAAGACGGTCGACAATTTCAATGTTAAAGGAACATTTTATTTTTGGAAACAAATTAATGGTAGGATTCATTTTTCTCAACAGGTAATTATATTTTTGCTTATTGCAAGTTTCGCATACTTTTGATTTCTTTACGCATTCGTTTCGGTACGCATTTCGTTGCAATGCTAGCTAACTCACAGATGGCAAAAAAGTCATTACCCGTCGTGGGCATTCAAGCATCCTGATTTTAATCTACCGGTTAGTAACTTCTTTAATAACATATTGCAAGTTCAAACCTTGTGTCTGGCTTTTCAAGTTCTGTAATGAGAAGAATTTGTTAAAGTATTAAAATCTCATTTTCAGTTGTAATTTTGCCAGGATTGTTGGCACAGCCAAGGATAGTATAATAGAATAAGGTCGTCTGAATCAGCAGCGGATGAATGTGAAACTACGAATCAAGGATAATATGACGCAACCCAGGTAGCAGAAAGCGCGC